>VZUI01000436.1:0-65664 GCA_013401135.1 Cettia cetti | reverse complement strand
CTGATGTCCCTCTGGGATGACCAATTGATTGAAAAGTTTACCTTTGTGTTACCAATCAAATTGGCCTCTGACATTCTGTATAAAGAGGAGCTCATCCCACAATAAGAGGGGAGAACACACTGACCACTTTCTAAAGGAGCCTGTGTCCCTTCTGTTCATGTCTGTTGCGACAGGGGAGGAAGAGGCAAATGTTTGTGTAACATTACAGACCTTTCAGGATAAACTTTGACACAAAAGCAGCAAAAAGTACCATTTGGTACAGTTCCTGGAGCTGTGCATCACAAAGAGCAGCACCTAGGCTGTGTCATAAGCACTGTGCATTACTCACATTCCCCAAAGTCTTCTACTGCTTTGAAATTACCTCACAAAATAAGAATCACTGTCAGAGAGGAAATCTTGAGAATAATACACTTTATGCTTGACTGAGAAACACCATGGTTAGGTGGTGAGGGCCAGGTGAGAAATCTTCGGCCTCTCCAGTTGCTCGGAATTGCTGGGCAGAGTTGAGAGTAAAAGTTGTTCACTGTTGCCCATGAAACAGTAAGTGCAGTTAAGAAAAAGTGAGGAAAAAGTTTAGATCTTCTTTAGATGAAGAAGATGGTAATCTGCTGTCTACTTGTGTCTCACATGAGACTCATCATTTGAAGTTGTATCCTGGCATGTGATAGCAAACAGGCAAAAAGAATATAACTGCCCAAATTTGTTCTATCCCTACACACTCACCTTCAAGGTAAGTTCCACATTATTGCATGATGAACCTTCCTACACCCTCAATTCCACCAGAAGCAATTAGGAAACATTTCCTACACACACTCACAAAAGTACTGAGTCCTGATCCTGTGATCCATCTAAATAACTCATCAGATCACTAATATTTACCCACCTGGTTTCTGGGCACTCCTATACTTGGAGTGGGTACATCTGTTCTGGTTTTTAGCAGCAGGCTGAGCTGCACTGCTGACATTCCAGGTGCCCTGCAGCTGCCCAGCTTTCCAGACAGAGCTGTCTCCCAGCACAGGCAGAAGGAACTTGAAACAAAAGGCCATTTAGGCACTGCTGTATCTTGTGTACCTACATCCCTGGAATTCTTCCTACTTCCAGATTGAAGTTTTGGGTGAGCTCTAGATAAAGGTGGAGGGGAGAGTTGAGTGAGGCCACAGAGAAGAGGTTTTAAGTTGAGGGACAGTGTGGACAAAGCCCACCTAGAAATCCATAAGACAATTACACATCTGAGATTTATGGATTGTAAAGAACTGTGTTTCATTGCACTATAATTTCCATTTGTGGTGCTTAAGTATTGCAGATTATTTCTAACAGCCCTCTTAAGTGCAGCAATACTACAGTCATCATTCCTACAGAGGAGCCAAAGTTGAAAATTATTATGAAAATCTTTATTTTAATTCATTTTAGATATCTACATGTGAAGATGTGACCTTAACTATAGTAGTCTGAAGTCCAGAAAATTCCCATGCAAGTTTAAACTTCAAGAGGATTCCAGTCCTAAAGCTCTGCTTCCATGAACACTGGACATTTGTATGAAAGTACCCAGGGATGCACAGAAGCCTCTGCCTTGCTCATTCAAAACAGTGTCTGGACAGAGCTTCTCTACGTGGGTGTTTCCATTCTGACCTGGCCATGAAATCAGACTTTACCACTGCTCCTTGGAGCCTAGCAAAACCATTACCCAAGAAGCCAGGATACTGCATCTCTTAATGAACTGACAAATTGCTGCTGAAACTGAGATCTGCTTCCCTGGGTCATTGGGCAGAAGTTAGAATTTACCTACTTAGAGTTCATCTCCCTACAAGTAAATGACAAAGCCCCACAGAGATTAGGAAATCAGCACTTGCATAAATGTTTCCTTAGTTCAAAGATTCTTAACTGAGGATAAAGATCCTGCACACCACATTTGACAAATAAGGATGGCATTCAGAAAAATACACTTCTGCTGTTACTCAGCACATTTCAGACATTCACCTTTGATTTAGAGTGGGGTTTTTTAATATATATGTATATATAATATTCTGGAACCATTAGTACACCTAAGTCTTTTACTATTTCATAATCTTACTTTGTATGTTAAAAAGTCTGGTGATAATTACTACTTCTAAAAAGATTTAAAATCTCTGTTTAGATATTAGAAAAACATGTCCTAGCAACATGCCTTGGAGAGCAAAAAAAAAAATTTTACATTAACACTTTTATAATCCCATTAAAAAACAACCAAACAGAAACCCAAACCAAACAAAACCCCCTACAATTTTGTTTTCCAACCCTAAAATAGTTACTCAAATTTAACACTTAAGCCTGACTAATACCAGTGTGGACTCTTTTTTTGCTCAGACTGACTACCAACATCTGAAACTCCAGGAAACTCCATCTGAAACTCTCAGGATGTGTCACATTTTTCTGTTCCCTTATTTGAAGTGCAGAAGAGAGGGAAGAGAACCTCAAAGGTTTTTAGTGATTGCCACTGGAAATTTCTGGGAATACTCTAGCAACTGTAAAGTCTTCTCAAAAGCATTTTGTTTCAGTAAAAATAAACTGCTAAATATTCCAGTTATCAAATATGGCCCATGTGAATTCAGAACATAGAAAAAAGGCTGTATTAGTTGCTTAGCTGCAATAATCTAGAAAGCAGGGTATAAGAGATACTCTACTAATTCTATGTTATTTTCTGGGGTTTAATCTTCAACTTCTGCAGTGCTTGTTTCCTCAGCAAACCCAAGAAAGAGTTTTAATTTATTCAGCTTCCCTCCCTCCCCAGTTCGAGATTTACAATGATACATATCTTCAGCAATTTTCCCCAGGAGATCTTGTTTCTTCAACTTGAAGACATCCAATTCACATCAGAAGCAAAGTCAGTACTGTTTATTATCCATTAGACAATTAGAATATGATTCTTCTGCTAAAGGCTGTGACTGCAGGCTACCATCTGGGGTCTGAACACAAAAGGCTGTTGGGAAGGGTGTGCGCACAAAAGCGCCACGGGGTGAGGGGAGTGTGTGCCTTACAAAGACACCCGTTTGTCTCTGGGTTCGTGGGGGGGGTTTTGAGGGTGCCATAAGCATCTAATCAGAGCATCTGAGCCCTCAGACGGCAGGCATCAGCTCCAGCAAGGACAGATGGTGAACAAAGGTGAAAAGCACACAAAGCGCGAGGGCCAGGAGAGCACTTCCACTCCTCCCTTCAAACCTGGTACAATTCCTGTGGCATCCTGGGCTCTGAAGGGAAAAGTGTGGCCCTACAGGGCAGCGACCCACTGTTAATATTGTCTCTGAAGTATTGCCAGCCCTACCTGGGATGATGCACAGGGCTCAACAGAGAGGTACCACCTCTGTGAAGGAAAACAGCATGGGCTGCAGCCAGATACTGCTCTGCCTTATTGTTTGTTAGGGGAGTCACAGTTCACTGTCTGACTTCTGCAAGAGAAACTCAAGGTCTGAGCAGACAAAGAAAACATTTGACAAACAAAGAAAACAACTGACACACTCAGCCATAGTTCACTTATCTTCCAATCTTTTGTGATTGATTTAAAAATAGGATTCATAAAGTAACAAGCTGCCCTCCAATAGAGCTTTTTCTTATGGTGGTTTATGTGCAGTTTACACAGTGTCAGATGCACTCTGGCATACATCCCACTGCTAACTAAACTCTGAGAGAACAAGGGTACTTCTAGCCCATCTTGTGCTTCTCTCAAAACTGAAAAAGAAAAAAAAATAATAAAATGTTTTACTTCTTATTTAAACAGCAAGGATATAGTGTCTCAACAGGCAATAAAGCCCAAATATTTAAATAAAGAGCAGGAATGTCAGCAGGAAAACCAAAAAATCAAAGAGATCATAGTTCAATACAAGAAAGCATATCAGTCTTCTGATCAGGGACAATCCTTGCCAAATTTGTAAAATACTTAAACTACTGCAGTTGCTGCTGTCTAGGAGAGAAAAGTCCTTCCTTTTTCCTTTTGTAATATTTTCTCTGTTGAAAAATAGAATGAAATTAAAAAAGGCAGAGCACTTGCATATTCAGGTACACAAAAACAACCTCCTAATTAAAAAAAAAAAGATGCTGTGGTCTTTCTTCCTATTCTGAGAGAGAGATAGAAAGAGGAATATTTAAAAGCCTTGAAAGACTTTTCTTGTTTTATGAAACATTGCCCAGGCATGGACATGTTCAGCATCTTTGGAAAGGTTGTCAGTTGTTCACTTTAGGCTCTGAAAATTGATCCACGAACAAATAATGGCTCTTTGTGGATTAGCCCATCTGCCTGCCAGCTGGGGGGAAAGGTGGTATTGTAGTAACAGCTGCTCCCACAAGTTCTGCTGGTTTTGGCTGGGATAGAGTTAATTTTCTTCAGAGTAGCTTGTTCAGGGCTGTAGTTTGGATTTGTGCTGGGAGCAGTGTAGAGAATGCAGGGGTGTTTTTGTTGCTGCTGAACAGTGACTACACAGTCAGGGCTTTTCTGCTCCTCACCCCAGCAGTGAGGGGGGTGGGGGTGCAAAAGCACTGGGGGGAGACACAGGACAGCTGTCCCGGAAAAGCTGCAGGAAGAGGGAGGGAGAAACGTTCGAGTGATGTGGTGTTGTCCCAAGTCACCCTTACACTGCTGGAGCCCTGCTGTCCTGGGGATGGCTGAGCATTTCACCCAGGGGAGGGGATAAGTGCGTTCCTTGTTCTGCTTTGCTTTACCTGTCTTGATCTCACCTCATGAACTTTGCCACTTTTACTCTTCCCGTTGTCTCTTCCCGTTGTCTCCCCTCATCTGACAAGGGAGCGAGTGAGGGGCTCTGTGGGCTCAGTCACCAGCTGGGGCTCTGATAGGACACCAATACAGCAGGACATGGAAGAACAAGGATGAGGAACACTTTATTCAGGAAGCATGTGAATTTTGAAAGAGATCAAGATGAGCCAATTTATGTGTCACTACCACTGAAATGTGCCACTACTATATCAGCACAGAGAAAACACAATGCAACTTTAAAAAAAGAAATCAAACAGGACTATGTTAATTTGTTTAGAGAAAAAAGAAAAATAACTATTCAGGACTAATACAGTCTCCTCTGTTATCTGCAATTTTGGTATAAAGGCCCCTAAACCCTGAAACCTAGGATTTCTTTTGTATTTCTATCACAGCAGAGCTACAACCGTCAAAAAAAAAAAGAAAATGAAGTGTGTGTGCAGCTGGAGATATCCTTGTTTTTTTCACCTTTGGAGTTATACATTGTCATCAATCACACAGTCCTGTTCATATCGATGTAGCTGAGTCAGGCAGAATTTCCACTATAACAACCTGGTTTTCTTAGGAGCTAATGCTACTGTATATTTTGTCTTTAAGTTGAGCCTGCTTTCCAAATTTTAGCCTGCATTTAGCTTGAGAGCAACTCCATGCTACAAACACCATCCTACAAGCCAGTTAACAGCTTGAGTTTCCTTGAATTCACTGGGAAAAAAAGGACATTTAATGGAAACTGTGGAGAGCAGGACTGGAAAAATTAAGCTTTTTCTGTGCTGGAAGTTAAACAAGGACTTCATAAACTCTAATTTTTTTCCTCCCTCCAGTTACTTGGAGCAACACATAGCCTGCAACACAGCATTCCTATCTACAAGTTATTAACTTGTAATTAATTTCTTCCTAGATGTCATGATCCAAAGATTTTAACAGGAGAACAGCCTGTTGGGAAGCAATGCTGTCACATACCTTACTTGGTGACACTAGGAAGTGCAGTCAGTACATAGAACAGGATGTTCCAATAGCTCCTTTCATTTGAAAGATTGCCTGGTTTGTATCTAAATTAATAATTGCAGGGTTCTATGGATTTTACAATGCTGAACTCCAAGTACCTCTACTGTTTTCACTTTTCTTTCTTTTAATCAGACTTATCAAAAGACATCTTTAAGGGAAACAAAGTCTCTGTTTAGCTCTAATAATGAACTATACTCTCAGGGTATACTCCAAAATAAATTATGAAGTATCTTACGGATTCTATATGCATGGTATGTAATGGAACACTTAATATCTGCAGTTGCAGATCGTTCTGTCCAGAAAAATAAGTATGTTTGAAAAGTAAATTCTTCCCAATACTGTCATATGACAGAGGGGCTATTTGACAAGAAAGGAAGAGGACATGTAACAGCAATCCTGTGTTGTTCAGTGCCCAAGTTCAGAGTTTAACTGGTAATTACACCATGTTCCAGCAGTCAGATGTGTCTGTAGTGCCAGAACAATAAACCCCATCTTGCATACGTGCAAAATACTAAACCTCATCAGAATTGCCTTCCAAAAAGGCAAACCCACTCACTCTGCAAGATCTTTGGGGAAAACTGACACTACTTACTCCCTTTCTGTTTTTATAAGCCTACAAAGTACCATTAAAAAAACTCCTCAGTACCAATAATGCTAATACACTCCCAAAATTCATTTGCTGAGTTTTTTATCTAAGCAGAGCAGGATACAGTTCAGTGCCGCAGAAGATGCTGACTTATGTGGTTCTGCCCTGTCCTGCCATCATCTGAGATGCCCTCAGTCACGGCTTAACCCTTGCCAGCAACTCAGCCCCTCACAGCCCCTCACTCACTTTCCTGTCAGATGGGAGAGACAATCAATGTGTGGGTTGAGATAACGACAGTTTAAAAGGTAAAGCAAAACCTACACATTCAAGCAAAGCAGAACAAGGAATTCATTCATCATTCCCACAGGCACACAGGTGTTCAGCCCCCCCAAGGACAGCAGGGCTCCATCATGTGTGACAGTCACTTGGGAAGACAAACACCTTCACTCCAGAAGTTCCCCCCTTCCATCTTCTTCCCCCTTCCTTCTTCTTCCCCCGGCTTCACATGCTGAGCATGATGACACAGAAATTCCCTTGGGTCAGCTGGGGTTGCTGTCCTGGACTTTCCTGATCTAAAATAAATTTCCATGACATTTTTGTCAGAAAGACATTTTCTTACCCCTTCTGAACAGTCAGTTGCCTTCCTTACCAACCAAAGCTGCAGTCTATTTCAGGTGTACCAAAAAAGGAGGACTGTACACTTGATGAGAAAAGACATGAGACCTAACATGTTAAGTTTAAACACATGGAGAAACTATGCTCTTTCCTCAGAAAAAGGGAAAAAATATTGTCATCTTGTCCCCTCTCCTTGTTTTCACACAGTAGACAGAAGAGCATCAGCACAAACCAAGTCAAAATTATATATTTCATGTATTACTGGAGATCATGTGCTTAACTGCTTTTGCCACAGGTTTTTCACACAAAGAAGCATTAAAGGTGACTATTTCAATCATGGCTTAGAAACCCAAAGTTTCACATTAAACCCTCTGGAAGGAGGATCCAGTTAATTTTTTTCCCTCTCATATCCTGCAGCAATCAGTCCACTCCCAAAACACGTGATAAGAGAATTTCTGTTACTTCTAAATTTCAGATGATGCTCAGAGTTCTACTACATGTGTACTTTACCACAAAATCAGTGTTTGTTTCAACATGATTTGAAACAATCACATTCACCAGCAGAACACTGGACAGCAGAGACAATTTGCAGGATTGTCTGAGCAGCACATCCTCTATTGTTTTGGCATTGGCTGGCCATGAGCTCTCAGGAGCATGCAGGTGCCTCCAGCAGGAGCCTGCACAATCAGACTGGAAAGTGAAGCAGGGAGGAAAATCAGCCCTGCCACCCCCTACAAGGACCTTGCTGGGTGCTGGGCACTGAGAGAGCCCCTGAGGCAGCTCAGAGGAGCATGAAACTGCATTCCACACCCTCCTGTTCTGAGATGGATGGAGAAGGATCCTCCATGTATACCCTTTCCTAACTCTGCAGGAAGAAAGCAAAGCAAAGCTTGGGGACACAGTCACAGGAGATGATGGCTGAGGGTGTGGAGGGAGATTTCACTCTTGCCTGTTAGTTTTAGGAGTTGAGCATTCCCTGTTAAACCTGATACAATGGAGTAAGGGGGGTGGTCAGTCCTGCCCTCCAGAAATCATTTGGGAGCACAGGCCTCTCTTCCCCAAAACGTTTTACCCTGGGATGCTGAAGTGAACCACAATCATGGAGTGTGAGTCATTTCTGGGGCATCATTCCCGGGAATCTCTGCCAGTGGAGCAGGGAGGACAGGCTGCTCAGGAGGCTCTGTAATTGCACACTCACTGAATTGTAACTCAGCAGCTCTATCATTAAACTAATAATGTTACTGCCATGCAGAAAGCACAAGTCAGAGATGGAGTTAAATTCTATACTGTCAAAATGTTGGCAAATAAATTAATTCTAGCTCAAATGAAACTTCCCTTAATCACACCATAACATTACCACATGCTTAATTAGAGGCTTTTTTAATTAAAAGAAAGTTATTTAATGGACAAGATAGTAGGCTTTCAGAAGTTGGAAATATGCAGCGAGTTACGTATTATATAGCTGATCTCCCATCCATATAAATTGCTGATGCAGTTGCCACACACTTCAAAAACCCTTTAACTGAAGTTCTTTAGATCAACATAAAGAACTCAGCGTTGACAAAATCCTTTACAATTTTCTTAGGTTAAAAAAAATCCCCCCCACAGGACGCAGAAATAATTTTCTTTTTTTCTTTAAATGAATCACACTGTCAAAAATGTTTTCAAAATCTAAAAGATGAAAGAAGGAGGATGCTACAGAAAACCCAAAACCAACAAAGAGCACGTTCAGTAAAGAGACACTCGCCGAAGCACAGCTATTTAAAGAGAATGCTGTAAGCTTGAGTATATTGTTCAGCTGGGGAGCTTTTTTGCGTCACAAACTCCCCAGGCAGTGACTCAGCCTGCCCAGGAGTGTGTGCTTGCCTTGGGGGCTTGAAGGGGGCGTTGCCTTCTCTTTGCTTTTGGCTTTTAAGGAGCAGGTGTTTGTTTTATTATTTAAATAATTGCTTGTTTGCCATTGAAACGTTTGAAACCTTGCTTTTGAGACAGAGTCCCCTGTGAATGTGTTTCTCTGGGCTTCCAGATAGTTACACTTGACTTTGACTGAGGAACTCTGGAGAACATTCTCGGGTTTTTACCTGATAAAGTCGATCCAGATAATTGAAATACAGTTCAATCAACATTTCAAAAATGTTAGTTCAACTGCATATATTTACAGATTTTCACTACAGAAAAAGTTTGTTTACAAAACAAAAAAGTGTTTAAGATAATTATCTTCAAAACTAAACAAACAAAAAAAAAAAAACCCAACAAACAACCCAACCAACCAGCAAACCCCCAAAATTACACCCTCAAAAATTCCAGATAAGGAAAAGCCCAATAAAAACTATACTTTTACCAACAAAATTACAGAAAAAAATGTTGGTCCCTCAGTAAAAGATAACCTTGTTATGAGATTTCTAAAATGAAGATGCTAAACATATCTATGAAAATTTAAATTAAATAAATTCAAGATCTGATTTAATTATGTAACATTGAAACCATGATTAAAATGTAGCTTAAAGATGAAGTAGCTTAAAATGCTGATGGGAAAATTTTTTAAAATATTATGTGTAGGGCCCTTTGTAACCAATTTGAGCCATAAGAAATTTAAAAGTTGCCAAAATATGTACATAACAAAATCTTAATATAACCATCTGTTGGGGGCTAGGTTTCTTTCCTTTTGTTCTTTTTTACTTACTGACTTTTTTCCCATAAGTTGCTAAAAAGCAGTAATAATTGGGTACCCAAGAAAAACAAGAGAAGTGGCCACGCTCAGGGGAAGAGGATGTCTGGTTGCACTTTTCTTAGCTGGGAGTTTTTCTTTGAGGGGCAGAAATACTGCAAAATTGGGCAAGTAAAGGATGGGGGTGGTGCTGCTGCTGTGAAAGCAGCCACTGAGCTGGGACCTTCACCTACCTCACTAAAAGAGGGACTCATCACCATCTGCTCGGGTGCCCAGGACCCTGAACTCGCCTCTCCCCGCCCTGCTCAGGGCCGGGCTGTAACTGCCCTGCCCTGCCTCTTCTTCAGCACTGCTCTGAGCTTTCGCTGCATTGTAGCCCCACACCCCCTGCATGCCGAGACATCCTGCCAGCCCAGCTTGCTGCTTCTGAGAGTCCTGCTGGGGCTGCAGGACCGGCTGCCCCAGGGTTTGTGAAGCCGCTCTTCCATCCCTTCCCTTCTTGGCCGAGCGTCAGTGCCGCGTGCTCCCCGAGCCCACACCACAGCGCCCCCTGCAGCCGCGAGGGAATCATGGCAGCGCCCCGGCCGGCCGGGAGCCACCAGCGCCCCTGGTGGCTGTGACTGGAACTGCACCAACGGGGAAAGCGCCCGCTGCCGAGAGAAGGCCGTCAGTGGGTTTGTGGTTCTGTTTGTGGGCAATGCCATAGGTGTTGGTGGTTGTTTGCTTCATTATACATACTAGTAAAGAACTGCTATTCCTATTCTCATATCTTTGCCTGAGAACCCCTTAATTTCAAAATTATAACTTTTCAAATTCAGAAGGAAAGGGTTTACATTTTCCATTCCATTTCCAAGGGAGGCTTCTGCCTTCCTTAGCAGACACCTATCTTCCAAACCAAGACACCATCATTTAGCCAAATAAGGCACCAATTTCCTTTTCACTACAACATGGCAAAATGCAGGCTTTTGAAAATTATGTTACAGAGGAAGATTGATTGATAACATTAATTCATGCTGCTGACAAACAGACCTTGTAAATTGAAGTAATGTTGCTTTGAGAATATGGAAATGAAAAAAACACCTCAATATTTGGTACAGGTATCTGAAGGTGACTATAATTGAAATGTATTTTTAGGGTGTCTTAAGCTATTTCTAATTAAATGGTGAACTTTTAAAACTGAGTAGAACTGCACATAGCTCCAGTTAGTACTATCTTGCCATAGAGATGAGCAAAGATGCTTGCAAAACCCAAACTGATATGGAAATCTATTATTGTTAATAAGAGCACAGGAATTAATATCTGTTAATTGCATTAGCAGTCAGCTCTAAAACAATGACAGGATTAACTAATCTTCAAGGCAATGTACCAAAGTCTTAATTAACGTCAAGCTCTGGAGTAATTGCGGCAGGCACACCCTGAGGAGCAGCACGAAGGCAGCTCAGCTTGGCTGTCCCCTGTCCTGTGACATCCCCACAAGGCCAGCAAGTGAGGGGACAGAGGCACAAGCTTGCAGAAATCCCAAGGAACACATGCAGCCTTCCATTCCACACTCTGTGAATCTAAGGAAAAGGAATTGAGCTAAGGCTGAATGTTTCTGCTCCATGCTTTTAAGGACAACCTCCTCCTTCAGGACAAGTTCCAAGGGCAACAGACAACAAAGACATTTCCAGAAGTGTGTTCTCATTACTGGTGTGCTTCAAGCAAGCCAGGAAAGTCACTGCTGACCTTCAGCCAACAGGGAGGGGAAAGTCTTGTAAGGGAAAAATACTCCTTAGCAAAACAACCTGGAGGAAGCTCTCCCTGTTTCCTTTGCAGTCTGTCCCTCCAGGGCTCTTCTGCAAAAGCAAAGTTCTCTCTAAACAAGAAAAAAAAAATCCTGAAATTGGTTAAATGTACAATTATGTTCTTTCTAGAAAAAGTAATTCTCAATGTATGAGCTAACAACCATTCTTTAAGCCATTCATCACGTAGATTTTCTTACAGCAGAACAAAAAGGATCAATTTAGTGAAACTAATCAGTGTTCTAGTGAACCTACTCTGAAAGAGATTGATTTTAATAAGGAGGAGGAAAGCCTTCTTTGACTAGGATCTGTTATTTTAAGCTTTATTTCTTACTTTTAGGAAATTAGATTTACGTGTGTTTTTGTGCATCTATCACAGAACCATACATTTAGATTAAATATGCTGCTGATACCCTACTAAAGCTTTCCCTGTGAAATTTTCATGTTCTAGTAAAAGTTTACTAAACTACTATGAACTATCAGGACAGGTATTTTTTAAAATATTTCCTTAATTGCACCTGTTTTGTAAGTAGACTCACTCACTTTGAAATGAGTGGCAGATTGGCCTTGCGTACGAAGAACATATGTTTGCACAAATATTGTTCTTTGAACAAAATCTGAGGAAAATTCTGCTATGCAGAAAACAGAAGTCAATTGCAACTCACTACACATGGAGACACTGATGGCCACTGTATATACAAAATGTACATTAAAGCTCATCATGGAGATTAAAATCTTGCATGGAGCAACCTTTCCATATCAACAGGTTCTCAGATTGCTGTGATTCAGAGGTGTTAACAGCTATGTTTATAAAATGAGGTCATCAAAAGCTGTGGAAGTCTGACCAAGCCTAGCTACAGAGGTGTGGCTGAGAGCCCAGAGCCCACAAGATCTGAGTGTTCAAAACAGGACAGTTGGAGCTGCTGTCCTTTCACTGGGCACTCACCCGTGGAGGGCAGCACCAGAGTGTTTATATGGATCTGGGCATGCTTGTCTAGAGATCAGTTAGTTCTCTAACAATTATTGTTACCTTATAAATCACCTGCTGGGGCTACCTATGTGTTACTTTTAGCTGTATGGGAATCCTGAACCTCAGGTGAGAGTCTAAAGGTAGAACCTCTGTACAACAGCATGAATACTCTAATTTCACCCTCAACCTGAGTACTCATTTCCCCACATAAATCAGAAACCAGCCATATATGCACCACCAGCTTTGCAGAAACGAAGCAACACAAATCCATAACCCACAGAGCCTTTTGCTTTAGTAATCCTTAATGCTTTTCATAGACTTTCTAAACCCGAGTATCCAAAATAGAACTATTTCCTGAAAGGCTGAAGAGACTGAGATCTCTACATGAAAGCTTTTCAGAATTTACGTAGTCCCCCCAAAATATGGTAAAAGCATCTAGCTACTGCTTTAAATGCCATTGCACAACCAAGGCAAACATGCTGTAATCCGCCCTTAACAATTTGGGAAATTCTCCAATTGCTGCCAGTTCTAGATTACTTACACATGATTAGGCATTCAGTTTGCTTTTTCCTCCTTCCTGTTTAAAAAAATACTGCATTTCTTATTGTCAAACTATCACTATAGCAGCCACAAAGCTGCCACCTTTTAAATTAATCAGTAAGAAGAACAGAAATATGTGAATCGAGAGGTTGCTGTGATAATGGTTCATGAATTACCTTAAAGTTCCAATAAACAAAGCAAAAAGAAAACAAGGTACATGAATATAGTGCTCTTCAGCTAACCACTTTAATTCTGTTCTGGTAAAGATGTCCAAATATAAAGATATGAACCAGCCAAAAAAGACATATCGATCTCTAGCAAAGTTTGGTGGTAAATGAACAGGTGTGGTAAATATTCACAAATACACTTTCTCACATTTTCTGCATGTGCTTCACCTCATTTGAACTACCAGAGCAATGCCTTATTTGCATCTAAGTAAATGACACAACTCTGTCCTGCTCCTTGTTACTTCACACAGATTATGATCTTTATCCCCTCTTATCACTTCACCATTAATTCTTGAAACTGCAAATTAGCCTGCAACACCCATTGTACTGTCAAGATAACAAATTGCAATGTCAGCCCTTGGCTTCATGCTCCGGATCAGTGGAAGGAGTGGCCATCTGCACAGGTCTTTAAGCAATACCGAGTATGCAGATGCATTATTCTTTACCACAGCAAGTTCAACATGGAAAGATTTTCAATCCCAATCTTGAAAAGTTCAGAACTGCATCTAATTGTATGTCAAGGACTATTTCAACAGCAAAAAGTATTTCAATGATACCATAATATGTCACCTGAAAATTCAGTCTGAGGATTGATCTGAACATTTTACTGAGGAAAAGGTTGATCACAGAAATGTTGTAGTGAAATACCCAAGAGCCAAGAGCCACGACTGTCTACCCCTGTCTCCACGAGGTAGTTCCCTGGCATGGGGCAGTAAGAGAGGGAAGCAGCAGGCAAATCTCTGGGAGCAATTCCATTGTGTTCCACTGTCCAGCCCTGAGTGTGAGTGTTCACCTGACACCCAGCTCTGCTCAGCCAGGTACTGCACCATTCTGCAGCAAGACAGCAGAACTTCTTCATTAGGCTGGAAACACACTGAATTCGAGCTGTGTGTAGTCAAAACATGAGCGTTTTACTTTCTCATTAAACCAAATTCTACAGCTGATAGAAATCAGAACTGCCCCATTATCATGAAAAAAAGAAACCAAAACCCAACTGGAAACCTCAAAGTTTCTGCCTGCCACCAATGCCTGCTCTCTCGATGGCTTTGTAAATGGCCATCTCTGACACCGTCTCTTTGCAGGAAGCATCCCGGATGTGTGAGGCTGCTCAGTTTTTATCCATCCCATATAGTGTGAAAAACACATAATGAAAAAACACAGTAGTGCAAGTTTTAGCTCATATGCTCTAGGCAGAATTGACCTTGGAGAAATATGCAGTCAGCTGTGTCCAACACTCTGTGTTCTCCCTCTGTTCCTCTAAAATAAACATTCCATTCCCTTCCTACCAAACCCATCTGACACCTTACAGCGGCCCAATATCAAGTGCTCTACTGCTGTTCTTTTCAACACTGGATTTTCATCTGCAAAAATAATCTAAGAATGGGAAAATTCATTCTCCCATGAACTTAGATCAGCAAGACTCATTTCTCCCCTTCCCCTTCTTCTGAGCGAGGTGGTTCAATACAAGCCCCTCCCTGGCAGCCAGACAATAAAGCTGCAAATAACTTATTCTGATCAAAGCCCCATCTGCTTGGCAGCAGCAATTCAACTGCACTTGTGGTTTTTGTATGGCTGCAGCTTCGGAATTGAATGATCCTTTCATTTAGATGGAAGTTTAAACAAAATATGGTAATTAGCATCAACCACTGCTTTCATGGCTACTGTCTACAAAGACATCTCTAATAAAAGGACTTTGCTGCTTTTCCATCTAATTACACAACATTGTTGAACAATACAATTTAAATTTAAATCAGGCAGCTCCTTTTCTTTAAGTCAGTTAACAGACTTCCTGTCTTACACTACCTATCGATGGTAAGGGATATGACTAAAATGAAGAATTCCAACTCCAAACCATCTCACTGGATTTTGTTTCATCTTTCCCTGAGGAATATGGCTGAGGTTGGTAACATTTAGCTCTAATCTTGCTAGTATAAAACTATCTACCTTTCAAAAGGAAAGCAGGATTTAAGATTTTTACCAGAGTGGGGTAAAAAATCAGGCATTATGTAGCATTGCAGTTTTATGACATAATAAAAGATGCCAGCATACAATGATGAATGTTTTTAATGAGACATCCACAGTGCTGTAGTCAATAAAAAATTTTATAGGCACAATCCTCGGCGATATAAACAAGAGGAAAATGAGTTTATTGTAACCACTACCAGTTTTTGTGTAGGTACTATAATTTCTCATTACAATAAAAACCAATAGTGGAAAAATTAATCTTACCCCCTCAAAAAGAGTATTTTTGGGAAATGATGCTTTTCAAAATCACATTGGGCTGGATGTACCTGACCTTACAGCGAAGTCAAAGGTGGGCCTGACCTTGGCTTGAGAGAGAAACCCCTGGGGTGTATCAGCAGATGCTGTAGAAAAAAGCCAGTGGCTCAGCTAAAACACTTAGTTAACATTAGCCCACAAAACCTGACTGAATGGAAAGACTTAATCTGGCCTCATCATTGCTGATGAGCTGATAGGCAGGAATAAAATACTATTTTAAAGCCTCTGGCTGGGGCAGGAATTTTGACACATGGATTCCCTTAGGTCATTCTGACAACTCCAATCTAAAGGTTTATCCTAAAGACTTTTCTTGCCACCTCTTATTTGCCAAGTGAAACAAAAAGGGCAGGTAGATGAAATGTATCTGAGGGAGTCACGTATTTTAGCAGTGTGAGTTATAATTTGAGGGAACAGTTTTATCGTGTGCTGATGTGTTTGTGAAACTCCTTTTTAGAATTCTGATCGGAAGAGAAAACTCCAGATGGGTAAATGGCATCCTCCATTAGTTCCTAAACGATGAGAGTAACACAAGGCACCAAGAGAGGAAAACTTTCTGTTTCAATAACATCATCTATTGTGCATTCCCCAAACAGCTAAATCCCAATCAGATTGGGACCTGGGATACAGATAGACAGCATTCCTCGCTTACATGCTGTTAGAGTCCTGAAGAGTAAACCAGATCAAGTTAAAATAGAAACTCTGTGATCAATCCAACAGCTTTTAATTACCATTCCAAGGAAGTGCTCTCCCACCCAAACACCTTGGGCAGAACAACCTGAAACCCATCATGTCCCACCATGCAGTCCAGCTACTCTCATCAAGCGATTATTTCCTGCTCTTCTCAGCCTGAGCTTTCTCTCACCTGACACATAATAAGCAATTCATCTACCAATCCTCCTCACCTAGCAAAGAAACACAAACACTCCGCAGTTTTCCATTGGGAAAAAATCCCACAAAACCAAACAAAACATAATAAATTAAAATATTGAAAATTTTGGAGAAAAGTGGCAAAAAGAATAGAAACTGAAAATGATACTTGTCATGAGACTGCTTGAGAGCCCTTCAGCTGTGCACTGTGCAAGGAAAGCTCGACAATCTGGAAACCTGCAGCAGACAAAAATAGGCATTCTCACCATAAATTATGGCTTTCTTCAGAATTCTTTTGCCTATGTCTTCTGGATTACATACTAAGGTATGTTTAGCAATAGTCGATACAAGATTCATGAATGATTAATAAGCTTTCCTATTATGTGATACTGATGGTTATCCCCATGTTAAGGGACAACATTTCACACAAGATACAACATCTGATACCCATAAGGCTCTGAAACAGCAGAGAGCTTTCAATACCCCTTTAACCATCTGCAAGGATTCTGTGATTTCCTTGTATCTATTTCCCTCACCTAACAGGATGTCTTTTCCAGCACTCTATGTTTGACAGGGAGAAGCTGGAAGTTTGTGGCTGTGTATAGTTTCCAAACGTACTTTATAAAGGTGTATTTTTGTTTCATTTATAATCCAAATAAATTTTTGAATTTAGGCAAAAAATAATGAAAAAGCAATCTTCTAATGTATATTTTTTAGCAGGAACGCTGCCAAATATTGTGCCTTTAACTGCTGCAAGCAGAAAACAATATTAATGTGAAAATTATGTGGCATGTGCACTTTACTGAAAAAATTACCTTCCTCTCAGAGGAAAATGTACTTGCCAGTTGCACAGGTAGTGTCATGCCAGAGCAAACCCAAGGGATTTCATTATGATACAGCAATTTTGCTTGGAATTTCACTAGAACCTTTCAGCAAAGAGTATTTGCTAAACAGAAAATACTGTTTCTAAGCAAAACTGAAACACCCCCCAGAAAGGAAAACTATCCACAGTGCCATGGCTACGACCACACAGGCTCAGAGCTTCAGCACATGTAACAGCTTCCAGGGAGCACAGGGAGATGGACACGTCCCTGAGGAGAGATTCCCAGGCTGGGACTGCTGTCACATCCAGCTGCAGCATAACTGACCCAACCTGTGCCCGTGCAGTGGGCACTGCCTGCACATTCCATCATCTCCTGCTTTGTGCTACAGGGACTGTTACTCTGACTGGAAGATGAAGTTTAGGAAGTCATTTCTTCCTAGAAAACTCTCACGTTATCAGAAATACGTATTAAATGTAATTAAATTTGCTGATCAGCTTGCTGTGATCGTCTTTAGTTTTTCTTTATATCAGAACCAGATGGCAAACACAAAAAATATTCAGCTTCTCAGTACTTCATCAGCTGCTTCAGCAAGCCCTGACAAAAACTGCACAGGTATCTTGGTAGAGAATGGCAGTAATGTAGCATGGAAGGGGGTAGTCATTCTTCTTCATATTGAAAGCACTACAATTAGATACCTTCAGTTCCAGCAATGACAATGATGAATGATCTGTAACTCTAATGGTAAAATTTTAAACACAAAAAAGGCATCAAATGTGGATTGAAATGCACCATGTCAAGAAGAAATATTTTCCTTCCATGAAAAATCAAAATTCCTTTTTTGTACTGTAAATGGCACTGAAAATAAATAGGAAAATTTGGGTGTGGAATGCAGAGGTTTTTTATGGAAAGTGACCCACAAACCCCACGATGCATATGAAGCTCGCATTAGTCAACCTGGGACTAAACAATGAGTCCTGAAGACCTACAGGTAATCATTTTGCAGTATTCAGCCTCTTGAAAAAAGATTTCTGGAACGAAGGGAGCACTCCAGCTGCTTACAACATCTCAGTTATCAGGTCTGCATCTTCACATCATCAGGAGAAGGGGGTTTGAACCTCAGGAAAGTTGATTCTCATGGAATCACGTTCCCACTGACAATAGGCTGCAGTAAAACTGCCCAGAAGATATTTGTACCATGTTTCCATGAAATGTAGTTGCAATTATCCAAAGCCATTATTATAATTATGTTTTCCCAGTAAATGCTGTTACTTGGCAGGACAGTGAATTTCATTCCACTACCTATAGGTAGTTTCTTGCTTTTAAAGCCAAGCACAGAAACCATTCAATGGAATGCAAATTTAACATTATAAAATGATGAATATTTTTTTACAGTGAAAAGCAGAAACAAGCCTGCCTTTCCTACCCTTTCCTACTGAGAGCCATTCATTTTTCAGTGCACTTACTGATCAAGCTGTCCCTAAAAGGACTTGTAACAACTCACCCCTTCTTGTTAAAACACAGAAGTCTGCATCCAGTGGCTGTGATTTGACATGGATGAGAATTGCACACTTTTTATACTTGTATTGATTATTCCCTTCCTGCCTTCCCTCTCTCTCTTTTGTTATATTTCATCTTAGGAAGCTAGACCAGATGACCTGCAGAAGTCTCTTCCAAAATAAATTACTTTATGATTCCATTAACTCTTGTACTGCAGGTTCTCCAGGGAAAAAAGCACTTTGTACAGAGACCCAATGAAAACCCAATTTATTTTTTTTTTCACACCATAAGAGTAATAATTCTGGGTATGGCCATGAATATTCAGAATTATTTGTGGAATGTCATGAGTTTTCTCAAAATATACATCCACTATATCCACATATGAAAAGCCAGCTGTCCCTTTCTGTGCAGAAAGACACTCTGGGACTCAGTTTGCCCTCGTTTGCATTAACATATGCACAGTAACAGTCCACCAGGTCTCCTGTGCTTGTTCTAACAATTGCAGTAAGATTGGCAGGCCAAAAGGGATTAGCACAGATAGCAGGAACAGGAGGCATTTCAAATTGATCAAGAATAATAAATTTGTTACTTGTAAAATGTCATTAAAATATCCTCCAGGAAGAATTACTATTAGTCCTAAAACACAAGCATCACATTCAAAACCATCCTCAAGTCTGGCCAATGCCAGTGTCACATCATCATTTACAACACTTATGTGGAAGTGTTTTACTGTGTGGTCTTCTCACTTTCAAAAGGTTTGTTTAACATCAGTATAGAGAGATATTTAAAGGATTATTACAAGTGTTCCACGACTGAAGTCACTTGCCTCTGGCCTGATGCCGCTGAGCACAGCCAAGATATACAATAACCCTTCAGAAAGCACTGCCTGTTGTGTCTTGTTATTTAAATATTGAAAGGCAGACAAGTATTCAACTTAAAAGAGACAGGGCTTAATCTGTAAACACTTCAAAGTGATTTCTAATGACTTGGCTTTATCTCATCTTTTTTCATTTTAACTGCAGCTTTGATGTTCCCCCTAATCTTCATCTAACCCTCGGCTCAAAATCACACCATCACAC
Organism: Cettia cetti; assembly: GCA_013401135.1. Classification (NCBI taxonomy): domain Eukaryota; kingdom Metazoa; phylum Chordata; class Aves; order Passeriformes; family Sylviidae; genus Cettia; species Cettia cetti. Next base: position 45,987 of record VZUI01000436.1, on the reverse strand, counting down.
AGGAGTTTTTGAGACTGTAGCATGTACCCCTGACATATCAAATAAAAGTCACAAGTAGGTTACACCTGACCATCTGGTGCACTTGAGAAGTGAATGGGGTGGCTGTGTGCCATAATCACTGCTGACAGGAATGTGTGAGGACACCTGGCACTGGGTCCTTATCTCCGTGGTGTTTGGCCACACCCAAATGGGTGATGGTGACAGTGACAGTGACAACCTGCAGGTGAGGGAAGTATTTGCATATACTATTGACAAATGTTTCACCTGCACCACCATGATTTTGTCAAGTTGTCACAGGCAGGTATTTGTGTTTCCTCTAGAATTTATCCATGTTATTCTACTCAGAGATTTTAAATCAATAATACACACAAATAACAGACACTTCTGGCATACTAATATTTTAAATTATTTTTTAATGCAAAGCAAGCTCCAAGCAAACTAATTTCCACAGTGTCAAGCAGATATAAAATAGGATTCCTTTTACTATTTTTATATCCTGATGTTACTTTCTATGTGGAATGGAAAGTCAGTGACTGTTACTCTCCAGAGAAGCTACTTGCAGTGTAAAGTGATTTAATGAATGTTACTTCTGGATGTAACACTGTCCATACAGTAAGACTAAATACTAATAAGTAATAGTACTACATTTTAACTACTGACCACTAAGACTCTAAATAACTACTGACCACTAAGAATCTAAATAAGATAATACTCTAAAACACTACCATGATATCTCATGGTAAGGAAAAAGATTTCATAGTTGTAAGCAAGTATGAGTTATCAGAGATGAAGGATTTGGTGGCAGCTCCATCCAAATGGATGAGTCTCAAGAGCAGAGCAAAATCCTGGCTGAACAGCTGAGCTGGGCATTGCCTCTGATAGATCTGCCAGTGAATCATCCCCATTCTCTCGCATCTGTGCCGTGTGAGTGCTGACTATCACCAATTCTGAAATGTTTAGAAAACATACTACTCTGTGCAGAGGCATTAATGAGTTTCTTTGTCTGCCACTTAGTCTTAGCAGCTCTTTCAATCCTCAGAAAGGTAAACCTTTTCCTAGTTTGCCTGTAAGCTCTGCCATCAGCTACACCCCAGCTAAGAGCATAGGAGTAGCTGTGTAAGAGTACATATCAAGCAAAGGGCATCTGATCAAAGGGCATCCCAAAGAAGCTGTGTCTTAAAAGTACCTTTTGCAAAGAAGAAAAAAATCCCTATTCAATATTTAAATCGCAATTTTCTATCTAAATAGCGAATGAAATTCCTCTGCTTCCTGCAACCAGAATGCAAAACAAAACTACAAATTTCTGAAAGAGGTAAAGACCATTCATTATCTGCTACAGAAAAAAGAGCAATCTATTGTTTCTCAGTACAAAATATACATTGTAATGATTATTAAGGCCCCTTGAAGCTGTACAAACTCTTTTCTTCACACTCCAAACCCCCAAATATGTAGTTTAACTATGACATAAGAAGCACCATGATACAACACCTGTATACCAACTGCCCCACTCTTTGCAGATGTCAGGAAAATCCACAAACGCCAGAGGTTTATGTCCCAAAAGGAGACAGAGGAGTCCTTAACTTTATTCGAAGAAAGTGAGAAGGTCCACCGGGCCAAACGCCCCAGGCTTTTCTCTTTCGAGGTTTCGGGAGGGGAGGGGGGGGGGTGTGCAGCCTCCTTTTATCCTAAACTCCTGGCCGCATGTTGCCCTCGTCCTTTCCCCATCAGAGGAGCTGCTAGGAAGGTACAGCCTTCCCGAACCACTTACCACATATTCCCTCCTTGAATCTGTCATTTCACCCCAAAATTCAGAAGCTCAGCCTTGTGCATACCCTTGGCTGTTTCAGGAGCCAAGCTGAACTGTAAGGAACCTGTCCCCCAAAGTCAGCAGAAACATTAAGACCCGTTTCAAAGATGTTAACAGCCATACCTTCACCCATCGAATTGCTTGTACAGACATTAGCAGATATCTTTCTTCCCACAGACATGCTGGGAAAGATCCATGTAGAAGTTTCCCTCGCTATTTCTAAATAAAAATTATCAGAAAAAAGTTGTGTAACAGGAGTTTTGCATTTTCACTTGTATAATTTATTTCTGCAGTTTAAAAATGACTTGTGATTCCAGAGTAATTCAGAGTATGAGTGAACAGAGGAAAATATATTGCATCATTTCCTTTCCTCTGACAAATTCTGTCTTTGATTTTGAACAGGTTCCATGAACCTACAGTTCTTTCAAGAACTATATGTAGGTATATAAGGTCCCATAACCTTAACTGAAATGTCAATTCTGACAGATTCGAGATGTTAATTTTGGTTTCTACTCTCATTGCACTAAATTACTCTTCCTAAAATTTCATATAAGAGCATCAAACTAAAGAAGATCCTGTACATATGAAACTCACTATGGAACAGAAGCCCAAAACATCAGAAAGCAAACAGTAAATTTTCACAGTAAGGAACTCAAATGATTTGCCAACCAGCAATGATTTGCTGAAATAACCTGTGAAAGACAAACATAAGCCAAAATAAACAAGAAGATATTCACGGTCTGCTTGAAGACAATGGGGAAATAGAAAGATAAAAAAGCCACAATTCATTCATTAATTCACAGCTACTAATTTATTTGCTGAGTTACAATGTCATTTGGTCTGAAAACCAAATACTGGTAACTCCTATTATATAGATTTCAAATATAGTTTTTCAAGCAGATGGCTAGGGCAGTCTGGATCATTTTTTTTACTTCTTCCATTTGCTTGTTGATTTTAAATTTAGACCACTTCCTACCCAAGCACAAAAGTACAACTAGGGAAGGGATTTTCACTTGTGTATTTGCAGTCTGTACTAATAAGAGTGTGAATATTTATGCCATACAATAATCATGCCAAATTGAGACTATATTTTTTAATATATTCGTTTGTGCCTTAGCAATAAAAAAAGAGATTGCACTCTGAACTGTAGCACAGACAGACCTTGAATGGCAAACCTCAGGGAACTTAATGTCTACGTTTGACATCCTAAGAATATCTACAAACTTTGGTGAAAAAACCCAATACATTTCCTTTTAATTATTACTTCAGACTCTGGCTGAAGATTTATAATTTATTCATTTTACATATCACTGAATGTGGCTGTGGATATCTGAGTCACCTTGTGCAAGTTCTGAAGGTGAAAAAGCCACAAAAGGAAGAAAAACAGTTCTGTCAGCATCAGGGTATAATCAATAACATCCCAGATTAAACAATCAGTGCCACAGTATATCATTCTCAATTTTTTAAAGAAACATTTTAAATTGAATTCTTAAATAATTTAAAGAGGCTTTTATATATATATATATATATATATATATATATAAAGGATCAATTAAGGAAGTACTTTACAAGATACCTACAGCTTTCATCACCTTCAGCTGAACCCACCTGAACTGAGCCTATTATTATATTTATCTGTTTTTTAAGTACTGTTAAGATCCACAAACACTTATTAGCCTGGAGCTGGTTTGTGTTTCCCAGAAAAGTATGTAAATCCTTGAGGCTTACAAGCAAAAATATGAGACATGAATTGCCTGTACTGAGTCAGGGAGAAAGAACTGAAACTGAAGATTGTGCCCATATAGGAAATAAAGATATTTTAAGCATAGAAAAAACGTAAACTTTTATCCATTATAAACTAGTCTTGAAGTCTTACTCATCAACAAGACACAAAAAAAATCAGGTTTATTATTTTACATCTCGCTCAGACACATTGAGAGCTAGGATTTGCACAATGCTCTCCAGAGGTTTTCCTACCTTACTCCAACTAGCCTAGAATGTAATGACAACTAGCAAAAGGTGTGGGAATTCTTTGATTTCAAGTTAGAAGATTTGCTTTCCGTGTATAGTTAAAAAATTTAGAAAAAATCCTAGTTTTTAGATAAATGTGAATAAACAACCAAAATTTTAAAAAATGCAAACAACCACAACCCCCCCCCCCCCCCCCCCCAATCCTGCTTTCCCACCTTTTGTAGGCTTACAAATTATCTCGAAACTCTTATTATTTTTGTTAAAGGTTTTTGGTGTTTTGTTGCTATTGTGAGTTGGTTTAGTGGGGATTGTGTTGTTTTGTTGTTTGGGGTTTTTTTTGAGACTGAAGTCTTACTAAAAATATCTAAATGTGTTGCTTATATGACTTCGGTAAAAAAAAAAAAAAAAAAAAGCAGAATACTCATTGTCCATGGATACATTCTTAAAACCCAGGGACCACATTAATTACTGATGCAACACATAATCCTTGTCTGTCCGCTGCCAAATCTGTTCTCTCACAGGGAGCTGTAGATAACATCAGGGTCTAAGCTGCTGCCAGTGCACCTCCTAATGCTGCTGCCATTACCAGTCTGCAGCAGTGTGTCAGCTGAGCATGTGGCTCCTGCACCAACCACCTGTGCTTAAATGAATTTGTCAGAGCGAGATGCCTCACTTGGCACCGTTACAGAATAGTCTCTTTCCAAGGGGATTGAAATCAATCCATTCACCAGCGAGCTTTTAGGGGATTCACTGTTCTGCCCTGTGCTCATTAGTCGTGGAAGTGGTAAAGCAAGTCATTTACTAATGTACTTTATGATGTCTGATTAAAAAGGCTGAGAGGAGGGAAGACACTCGAACCTAAATTCAGCCTGAGAGGAAGGCTGCAGCTCTAGTGAGTAACAGGAAGAGTTTCTGGGATGCATGGACCAGGCTGGCAAGCTCTGGCAAGCTCTACTCTTGTCAGACTGAGGAATAACTGCAGCACACTGCTGGCCTATGCTGAATTTACTGGTGTCCGTGGGGCTTAATGGGCCATCACAAACACGGGGTGGTGTGTGGGTGTGCGTAGGTGTTTTTATTTGGTTTTAACAGAGAAAATAATGCTGGAAAAAGAAAGGCCTCTGAGAGACGAGTGTTATATAAATATGGAATAGAAGAGGGTACCCTGATTTAGAGAGAGAGGATAAAGAACACAGGCAGATTTCTTGATGAATGATGACAGTAATCTGACCGTCTGGCAGAATCCATAACGGCTGATTAAGAAGAAAAGAGAAAAATGTGATTAAAGTATACTACAGTTTCATACAGTACTGTCATTAAAACTCTTTAAAAAGGGATTTTTACAGGGTCCAACACAACACATATATAAACACACTAACAGCAAGAAGATAAAACAAGTGAGTACAGAAGATATAAAATATACTAATTAAAAGTAACTCGAATTAGCGCAGAAGAGCCTCAGATTCAGGTCAAACTGAGCAGACTTCAATAAACAGATTAAAAGCTACTTAGTAGTTTAAGTACCCTGGTCAGTACTGTTTTAGTTTCTTTGCTGAAAAAGCAACTAAGAAGGCTAAACCGGGCTAGTATGAGCAGAGAATTCCAAAAAAAAAAAAAAAAAAAAAAATACCCCAAACCACCCAAACTCAGCTCTCCACATTCACCCTTAGAAAGGCAAATGAGCATTGTCCCTCTAACAGGTCCTAACGAGCCTGGCGCCCCGCTAGCTCAGATGTGTTACGGATGAGCAGGCGCCTCTCAGTGTTCCCTGTGACAGCCTTAGGAAAAGTGTCACACATTGAAAAACCAGAGATCAAACACTCCTCCAAGCTGCCTGTGAGCCTGAGAAAATGCAAACCTAGTGACGGGATGAGAGGAACCGAGGCCAGAAGTGAAACAGGACTCTGGCATTGTGCGGGACTGGGGTTACTGTGCCTGGGACTGAACTGTTTGTGGACACGGCTTCGAGCTTCAAGACTCTCCTTTTACCCATGCAAGATTCATCTGTTATTTCCAACCCAGACTTGATGATTCCATCAGGATGATATAAATCGGGAATAACTTCAGACAAGCAGAGGGACAAACGATCCAAGAGACTTCTTACACCGGTAGAGATTTTCTGAGCTTCTGTCTCCTGTGGGTACTTTACACTCCCTGTCACCATGCACCTCGCAATCACCACAGCGACATAGGAGAAAGCTACTTTTATTTCACAGATGGGACATCCACTGGAATAATAAAAACTCAGCAGCACCGGGACAAACGTTCTGGTGACTGTCTACGTTCAGGGAGGCAGAGACAAACAGAATATATTTAGGTACCTGTGATGAACAAGTGGTTGTGTGGTTGTGCACGTATGTGCCTCTATGTGTGAGCTGCTTTACAAACCTTGTTCTCCTGAGGTTCTTGGTACTGGATAGTACACATCCGCATCGTGTAATAAAGAACAGTAAAATGACACCCGAGCTCCCAGCGCCAGGTGAAATAAAGCAGCACAGTCCCACCGACAGGGCTTGGTAAATCACATACATTACCCCGGGGCTATGCTGGTTTTCAAAGAACGAGAACTGGAGTCTTTGTATGGCCCCATTGATCAGAGTGCTCCAAGAGGTGCTTGCAGCCAGCTCAGTCCTTTTTTGTACACCGCACACAGTACAATGGAGAAAGAATGACCAGAGTGATTTGATGGATCACAGAATTAGCTTGACAGGTATCAAATCCCAGACTAGTCCTCTGAGAAGAGGTTCCTCCCCTCCAGGCTATATTCACTAGCTACTTCTGTAACCCGAGCAAAATGAAATTCTGCCTAGCAGTGTAAATGAACATTTCATGTACCACTTGGTATGAAACTCCACCAGATGAATTTAATCCTGCCCTGGGGCAGGGAAGTAGGTTAAATGACTTCACAAATACTGTAGGTTCCTGTTTCTGTGATTCTGCTACTGCTTGGGATTGTTGCTATCTCTGTTCCCAACCTGCTCCAGTGGCGTTCAGATGATGTGCTCATCTTTGCCTTGAAATATTTTTATAAGTTCAATATTTGCTTCCCCATAAAAGTCAGTTATCAATATGGAGTACATAAATTATCGACATGGTGACAAAACACCCATGTTTATGGAAAAAAAGGTTTTAACTTAATTTGATCAACACTATCTCTTCCAAACACAGTCCCAGTTTAGGCAGCAACCTTTCCCCATCTCAGGTCAGTTTAGAGGGCCCAGCTCACAAAGTCTGTTTGCATTACTGTAAAGGATCTCAGCAGAGGAACAGATGATTTAAAAGGATACTGAAATAGAAGCCCAATGCAGATGTAGCTGACTCAGATTGGAGAGCCTGGGCCTTGCAGCACTTCTTCATTTGTTTTGCTCTTTCCTGTATCACCCATTGGGAAGTATTGTGTCATTCTCTGCTGTGGACATTCATTATCCACAGCTTGGTGCTAACAGGACTCAGGGACAATTTATCCCTTGACAGTGAAATAGTCACTGCAAGGGAAGAAAAGATATCCCAAGGTCAAATATTGCTTGGTGTGAGCGATTCACACAGCTCCATGCTGCTTCCTGCTTTCCTCAGTTGTATTCAAGAGACATGACTAAGTCAAGGGAAAAATAAAGCTTCCAAATTATCTGAGAACTCTGCAGTAAGGGAATTGACATTTTAAAATATATAATTAACATAGATAATCAATAAAATATAGTTAACAGTCATGCATGAAATCTGATTTTGAATATCTGACAAGTATTTCCACTAGTAATCTAACAATACATTAGAGGAGAGATGCTTTCCTGCAATCCTAAAACATGTTGTAAATTTGAGGAAAAATCTCTGCTAGACCCATTTAGTAAACTGATCTTTCTGCAAACTGTTCTTACCCACTAATAAATTCCTTAGACATCACCCAAAGTAAGTACCCAATCAGTGTCACAACATGGATTTGACATTAATCATGTTCACAAGTGACTGCCTCTTCTCCAGAAAGGCCAGTTCCTACATTGCTTAGAGCACACTACTTCACTCCTCAACAGAAAAAGTGCTCAGCAGCTGCTAGTTATAGGTGTTAGGGATATTCCAAAAAAAATTATTGTAGTCAGAATATGCCCATTTCAGGGGTGCAGGAAGGAGGATAGGAAAAAAGCACCTTTTCCTTGGAACATACTTATATGAGTTTTATGGGAGGTTTTATGGGAGAGATTTGTAATGACTGGTCTCCATTTTCCCATCAGAATAGTCACTAGGCAAGTGGTTGGAGATTGCAGAGATGAATCAAACAGAAAACCTGACCAGTGTTTACTGGCAATTCTGAACTGTGTAATTTCTTTGCTGGAGCATTTGTTTTTAAGTGGCTTAAAGGTCACTTCTGTGGCAGAAAAGGAAACTACACATTTTGCAGAAGAGAATCTGGATTTCTAATTAAGCTGTAATTGCATTCTTCCCTTTCCCACCTCACCCGGGCTCTCACAGACCACCCAATTGTGGAAGCTCACAGACCTCACATCCTTCCAACACCTCTCCAAAGGCTTTCTGTGAAATAGCTCAGTTAATGCCCACACTATCCCAGGGCTCATGCCCTCAGCTTCCTCTGCTGTTACACAGAGGCAAACGGATTCAGTTCTTCCCTGGAAAAACAGCACAAGCACAAGCTGAAAGGCTGAAAATGAGTTTGGGTAAAACTGCAACAGGCAGCCCAAATGTTCTGAGAGCACTAAGGAATTATGACCTCATCAGAAATAGATTAATTTTGTATATGTTATCTGTAGTTCTAATTAAACTGGGCAGCAATGGAAATTAAGTACTGTGAGTTGTAATAGGGAAGTTACTTTGTAACTTTTTCTTTTAGTACATCCCCAAGATTTTCCCAGCTCAAGTAAATACCCTCAAACTTGTTCTGTGGTCTTTATAAATCATTCATTGGTATAAGATAGTCTCAGCAGAACTAAAATAGTCACACAGAAGAGCAGGGACAATTCTCAGTGAGAATGAGATGGACAGAGAATGTGCACTACCAAGATATGAGACAAAGGGAGCATATTTATATTTTTTCAAAGGGGAATGTTTTACTTTAATAAAACTAAAACTTTAAAGACACAATACCTATTTCAGCACATAGGTAAATGTGTGACTACACATCACACAAAGAAAGAAGTAACCTTTAGGTTAACACTTCATCATAACATATCTAGACTGCCCAAAAATACTTTAAACACTGTCATTAAAAAAAATACAGGTTTTTTTTCCTTATAAGTACCAATTTCCCATATGATTTCTCTTTATAAATGTTACATTTTCCCCTTTGGCAGAGCAGTAGGTGAAAGCTTACAACTATCATAGTAATGAATTATCCAAGGACTATGGTTCTGAACTGTGGTTCGGACATGTGCTGATGACCTGGCTGATACTATTCAAACTGGCAAGCACCAAAGCATGTTGCTTCCATCAAGATCAGGCAGACTGTAATTTCTCTTCCTCTTTCCCCAACAGAAGGTTACAGTGCAGCTACCATGAGCCACAGAAATGAAGAAAATAGGCAGCTTCAGATGCACAAAAGATAAAGCCAGCAAGACCAAGGCAAGTCTCATTCCACAAAGGACAAAACCATCTGTCCAAACTCATCTCAACACGACAATCCAAGCAAAACCCCAAAGATATAGTGAGGATTCAGCATGCAGCACCCTTGTCCTATGGACTGCACTCAAGGCCCCTGGCCAGCCCCCTCAGCACAGTTGATTTGGTGCTGGTCTTCTCCAGTAGCCCTGAGAGACTGCAAACACACTGACTTCCCCACACACCAAGAGAAATCCTGGTTATTTCCAGAGCTCATGAACTGGCTGTTCTCTGGCTACATGCCATTGCAAGACCTGAACGTCCTTTGCCTCAGCCATCCTCAGAAAGTCCTTCTGTCCTACCAGCAGATCAACACAGAAAAGTGTTTGGTTTCCTGTGTTGCCTTTACCTCCTCCTGTCAAGCCCTGAGGCTGATTCCCAGCACACAACAGACTGTTACATGAGGGAGGTGAATGCTGCATAGCTTAATTCTGTAGCTATTCTTCTGCACACTCACCAATAGATAGGAACAAAGAGCTTCTTATCTCCTAGCAATTCAGATCACAAACACAAATTAATGTCACTCATACATATTCTTTTTATGTTTTCTGTGAGAGTTAAAAAAACAAATAAAGCAAAACAAAATACCCTTACCTATAGAGGAAGAAAGTGAGGGAAAATACAAGAATACAAGTCATGCAATAAAATAAAGATTCACCTTAATGCTCATTTAATAATTTTGGACTCTTCTGACTTAGTCAGAATTACTGAGTCACTACTGTCACTAAAGTGAAGCAGTAATAAAAGTTACAATACAATGCAAGTAAAATACAACAGATTATTCATTTATCTGGAGCCAAAGCAAAAATATCTTTAATCTCTGTTAATACATGTTTTTATGGTATACCAATTAAAGGTAGTTTGGGGACGTTTTCTCTAATTATTCACCAAAAGCAGTCCTTTATATTTCAGCAAGGATTATCAGAGAATAATACACTTTTATCCCTTTCCTCAAAACACACTTGTGCCCCAGGAAATTTAACTGCCTCTATCTAATCCCATGAAAGACCTTTTCATTGTTATTTCTTGGTGGGACTGTCAATCAGAGATGAAAAAGAGGAAAACAAAACACAGAGTGAAGTGGTTTGCTAGGAACATCACCTCAGCCAGTGACAAAATTACATCAGATGGCATAAAGAAGAATCACTTTGAAGAAGTGGCATGGAACAAAAGTGTCTCTTTTGTGTCCTTTTCTCTTTGTTTTCTAGGATTAATAGCTTATTTCCTTTCTGTGGAGCTTTTTTTTTCAGGCATAATTCAGCATTGCATTCTATTTCCCAAATAACATCATGGGCACCTCACACAAGTTTATACAAAACCCCAGCATCAGCTGTGTTTTAATCAGTTTTCTTCAAACCATACTCAAATCAAACACCACAAGATATTTTTCCTTTACGCTTTTATGCAATTACATTCCCAGCAGTGACACAAACATGGAAGGTGCAGCTCAGATCCCACAAAGTGTCTGATCACTGTTGGCAGTCAGCTGTCAGCACAAAGGATGTTCTCCCACCAGCACTGTTCTCCCCACTGGGCACAGGAGTTTGGTACAAGCAGCCCACACCCAGAATCACTCAGGGGTCCCAGCCACAGATAAGACCCCATGGGTGCTTTGTAAATTCTGGTCCTTCCCTAAAGCCCAAATTACAACCCATGTGGCACTTGTAGGACTTTTGTCAGCCTGTTCAGCTGGCCTTAAAATTACCATTTCCCTGTGAAGTATGTTCTTTTAAGTTAAAAGCTTAAAAAAGTAAATCTTTTTTAGCATAAGAAAGGCAAAAAAGAATGGTCAAAAAGAAAAGGATCGAGAGAGAAGCACTCTACAAATGAGAACTGAAGGCACTCAATTCTCACCCCTGAAAGCTACAACTGAGCACAGGGCACTGGACCTGCCATGCTCAGGTAAACACAGATAACAAGAGTACTTTGAAGGCACTGCCTCTATTCTTCCCAGGTTCAGATTAGTGCTTTCTGGATTTCCATGAATTCTATACTAGTGAGGCCTTCACATCTTTGCAAAATAAGAATCAATAAGAATCAAGCTCCAAGAGAGAAAGATGTCAAATATGGTTATAGATAAGTAATAACTTGAGTATAAATTCTCTTTCCATATTTTTGATATTACATCAGTTTAAATTAATTTACAGTGTGTTATGGTCAGTGTTCTCTATAGAGCTCCCAGACCTTTGAATAATTGCTTCCTTGCTGTCTAGCAAGGTTTTTCTATTTTGGATTTAAGCAACACAACTGAAACTGAGCTGTGTGGGTCTGAATCTGCTCAGCCATTACAGAGACTTCAGGATACCCTTACACATGTGCATTAGAAGAGAGGCCAGATTTTTCTTAATCAGTATAAATTAAATGTTTACTTGATATGAGAACAAACTAATCAAAGCTTACAGAAGGGGCTCTGCCTGGGAATCCCAACACTGTTTGGGGGTATTCATGGGGCTTCCTGAAGCTAGATTTCTTTTGGAATCAACTTTGAGTTTAAAAAAAAAATATCTAAGTAAGTAACTGTAAAGCTAAACAAGGGATTTGTGAGATGGGAGGGAGGACAAGTTTCCATCAACATTATTCCCTGTGCAGCCTGACATTTGTGTAAGTCAGAGGCCAAGCCTGTACCCAGCTTTCCCTATTAACACTGCAGCTGCTCTGGGTCAAAAGGGCACTAAGAAATGTGGGTTTGTTTTCAGTTGGTAATTTTTTTGTTTGGATACTTGGTTTGGTACGGCTGCTGGAGAATTAATTGATTAGAAGCTTTTTTGTTTGTTTTTACTGGACCAGTTAAGTTGTCAGGCATACATTACAAACTTGAGAGTTGTAAACATCATTCTGTTTTGTCACCTCCTTCCCCTTTTCCACTGCCACTGCACTGGTTTTCCCTGTTCAAAAGTTTAAAACAGGATTTCTCAACCTACCTTAGAGCTCAACTATCCCAGCAGCAGCAGAATCAGAGCAGCTAGACACAGGGTTAGTAGGAACTTGATGTTAAATAATGACCATAGACATGTAATGGGGGAAAAAAAAGTCTGTGAATAGAGCAAGAGTTAGAAATAAACCCCTCAAAACTAGTCAAGACCACATTCTTTCTAGTAAAGAGATGCTCTTTCTTAAGCTTTCTTTCCAGTTTTGTAATTATCTTAACAGCTATTTATATCTTATATCTTTGAGTTTGGTAATTCTTGCCTTATTGGTTGCACAGAAACAGATTCAATACATAAATGTAATTTCTCAGGCATATCCCAGAATATTTATTTTAACCTTTTCATACAATGAAAAAGGAGCCTCAACTTGGAATGTGCTGTCAAGTAGCAACCAATTCTGAGACAGGTGCTTCCACATTTAATCAAGCAGGCAAGAAAGTATGAAGGTAACTTTAAGGTCTTTAAGGCAACAAAAAGTAGAAAAGGTCCAAAAAATACACAGCAGTAAAGGGAAGCAAGTGTCTGTTTAGAGGTATTTCTCAAACAGATACAATTTTAACTGCTCATTCTACTGAAGTGTCTCAGGCACAGCTGTTTCTCACAGGTTTTGATTTTCAGACTATGTGTTTCCTATGTAACATACATATTCCTTGTATGCATACATCCATCTTCCTTGTATATAAAAACATCTGGGTTTGTGTGTTTGTCAGAGCAACTGGGTGACTTGACACAATAATCACCCTGGAAGAGACTTGAAGTCTCTAATCCAAACTCCTACTCAAAGCAGAGCCAGTTATGAGGTCAGATCAGGTTGCTCAAGGTTTATACAATCGAGTCTTGAAACCCTCAGAGGATGGAGACTGCATAATCTCTTTAAGCAACTTGTTTCACTGCCTTGCCCTCATATATTAAAATAAAAGAAAAAAAGATTTTATCCAATCTGGACCTGTTTTGTTTCAATTTATGTCTGTTGTCTTTCACCCTTTCACAGTGAAAAGCCTGGTGCTTCATAAGAAATGGCACACTGTTTTTTTCACAAGTTTGATTGCTTGGTAAAATATGTGGGGGATTTCTAGAAAACTTCTTCTCCTGACAAGAAGAACTAGGAATAAACCCCACAGCTTTTATAAAAGTTTCAAATTAAATTGCATTTGTCTTGCAAAAGGTCCACTTCCTCAGTACTTCATGATAAGCATAAACAATTTGGAAGAGTTGGAAAATATTAATTAGCTAAAAACCAGGCAGAGCAAAGAGGTTTCAATTTCAAGGAGGAAACAAACCAAAATATGTTGATCATGGACATATCAAGATCAAAATTAGTCAGCTTAGATGGCTGGCTGTGACATAAACCATAAATTTCCAATCAGTACCTAAGGCAGAAAGGTCAGAGCTGAACTAAATTGCCTAGATTAAGATGTTTAACTTGACATGTTTATTCTTGCTGAAAGCCAAACAAATCTTTCTAACTTTCTAGAATTATTTTCATCCATTTTTGTTTTTTTAGAAAAATTAATCAACTATCTTTTCTAGCAATTCTACAATATGAAAGAAGCAAAATTACAAATGTATGCATGCAAATATACAAATTCCATAAAATACAATGTTTATATACCATTTTTGTTTATATAAATATAAAACTAATCCAATTGCTTACTTAGCCTTAGTTGGGAAAAGGTTCCATATTTATCTATAGATAATTCCTCTTGGTCATCTTAGGCATAGGTAAATGTACTTTGAATATTACAGATGCTCCTGAATTCTTCCCACAACTCAGTAAAAATCAAGCCATATGGTATCCATGAACTAAGTTCCTAGGGATCAGCAGCTCTCTGTGCTTCTGGCACAGTTAGATCAGAACAGAGGAGAAAGAGAGACCCCAGAGAAATGGGCTTTCAGGGAGCCAAAGCTCACACACTGTGTAGGAATTCATCCTTCCAACACCAGGACATGCAGCCACAGCACAGTGCCCCAACATCCTGCTAGAGGAGGAAGAGAAAATTCCTGTGCAGGTGCACTTGGGCTCCATCCAGTACTTCAGGAAACAGGTTAGGGCTGTTGTGATTATCCCTGATTAACACTGCAACACTGATCCACCTTAATAACAGTCAGTATCCTACCTTACAACTCAGGACAGAAAAAACTGCTTTTTGCCTTTGAAATTTCAGCCTTAGAAAAGTGTCAGCAGGTATCTGGAAAGAAGCTGAAAGAAAAGGAGCCATTATAAAATATTCCATGAGTGTTACAAACAGTTCTTACACAGGAGTACGTGACTCATTCTACTACATGTGCATCAGGGAAATGAAAGTGAAGTGACTGCTGGGAGAAAAGACAGTAAAAGGCTTCCCAGGCATAGATCAAGAAGACTTTTCAGTTCAGCCATGGAGGGTGTGCAGCTCATAGAGGCTCCATTACTCAGTTTTTGTGGCTGTCCAGCAGTACAATGCCCCACCCAGGAGCCAGGAATGCACCTCTGTGAGGAGGACACAAGAATTGAATGAGAAGAGCTGTCCTCGTGTGTGAATGAGCTAAACAAACAACATTCCTCATCTCTGCTCATGTGTTTGATTGGTAAGGAGCAGCTGGATCGAGGCATTGTGGTCTCTGTGGTCTCTTCTACACACAGACCCCTTAAGAAAAGGCAGGGAGCAGCTGCTGACAGGACAGCTCAGGAAGGACAGGAGAGACCAGGACCTCACCAGGAGTCACACACAGATCCTTTGCTATAGAACATACCCCACTATGCCACCAGGATTTATAAATTGGGGATTAGGAAGTGTTTGGGGGAGAATTACAGTTGAAAATTAAGATTCTGCTTCTCTGATCTCATCCTAAATACATGCTTACTGAAAGGGACAACCTTTTTATACTCATGTCTTTGGACCTTCCCCCACCAAATAAATGTATATTCTTTTCCATGTTTAACAAGTAGACATTCACCTTATGAAACTTCTATATGAAACTGTATCCTTTATATTAAACCATAAATTCTGTTACTAAACTCCTCTTTTCAGTAATATTTTAAATACTAAAAACTAAATGCCCATTGCTCAATGTTCTAGACCTGCTCAAGCAAGAAACATTAAGTACATCAAATTGGACTGTAAATTATGCAAGTTCTATTTTGAGCATGACATCATTCATCCTGTTGTTTCAATTTAATTATATTGAGTCTTCAATCCCTCCCCAGCAACTCCAATATTTCACATTTTGTTAGTTTGTCTGCTCTACTTTGACTAGTGACTTACAAAAATAACCACATTTCAAAACATCACTTCAGAAAATTAACCCTAAAGCACTGTTCCCAACCCATCAACACTTCTGTGCAGGAGATAAAATATCCTGAGTGCCCAGTTGACAACAGTAGTTGCTGAAAGCAAAAACAGAAAAACAAGGTGAAAACTCAGAAAAACACACATTCACATTTCAGTTCTGGACTATTCCATACTCTAGAATCTGAATCTGACAGCAACTACTGCCATTACTTTATTATAACCTAGATACATATGCTTAAAGCTTCCTATTAAAAAAAAAAAAAAATCTTTTTTCAGATGGTATTTTCTGTGCCAGGTCCTATGTATAAGATGATACTTTTCTTCTAGAATTTTCAGCAAAATTTAGTTGTAAAGGTATTTTACAGATCCTTTTTTTCAAGAAAAATATTTAAAGACATTTAAATTATCCTCACTGAACAATAATATTTTTATTACTTTAGACTTTTAGAGTAAGATTGTAAAAACTCCAAAAATTACCTTGTAATTTGGAAGAAAAAGCTTAAATGATAAAGCTGAAATTTTAAAATTGTATTAATTTTCCTTGGATCATGGGATAATGCATCAAGCTTACATATTTGTGTGGATAGCTTACAATGATGGCATCTCCATGGTACAAACAATTCATTTGGTACCTTCACTTCTGCAAAAGTGAGTTTCTGTAAGCACTCAGTAACCTAACTTATTTTCTATGTAAAAACCCCTTCCCATAAATACACCTAGTTCTTCTGAACTATCTTGCCTAAGAAGTTTATTAATGTTAATGAATTATTTTATAAGCAATTGCCCCGGACTGGACATCATGTCATCACGATACTCCAGCAAGTGCAGACATCTCCCATGTCCCATTCTGCACTGACCAGCCTTGGTGGGTTGCTCTGGTTTTGCTTCTCAAACCTCAGCAGAATTTCCCTAAAGAGAGAATTTAGCCTGAGTCCCATCTGCATCTTTTTAGGACAGGGATTGTGTCATCTGGTGGGAACAAATGATGCTTCAACATTCCTTACAGGAATGCAGTATTTATCTAACAAATAGGGATTCTACAGCTAAGGAGAGAGTGTAAATATACTCTTTTTCCTTAATTTAAGTTATAAGCCCAAACATAAAATACAAAGTTCAACACCCCAACTAGCAAAAATTATTGCTACTTTGTTGTTGTGCTAGTGGCTTTTAAACAAGCCAGAAATTCTTTATTCTCTCCCAAACCTACCAACAAAAAGATGGCAATTTACATTGCAAAAGACTCAACTTTCACTAGTGGAAGTGGCATTTCTGTTTCGTTTTTTTTCAGTCAAACATGAAAATCCTTTACATCCACTCCTGCTAAATGGTGCTTGGCAGTGTTAGGGTGGTAGGACAGGAAGTCTCACCCCAGGGCCTACTTTCACAGAAGACCTAATGTCTTATGGTACAATTTTCTATTGTTCATTATCTCTTCAAAATATTTCTTTGAAAGTGACAAAGTTGTCTTTGATGTAAGGCAAAAAGCAACTTACCAGAACCATCTTTCACATAAAACAGTCTGGTTCAAAGCACCAATAGAAATTATTTTGTGTGAATAAACATACTTTGAAGGCCATCAGTTGGAACCTGATGATTACATTTGAATGTGTCAAAAATGAAATTTAACAAACTGAGAGTGTAGCTGAGGCCTAACTGGCTCTATTTCCCTCAAATCCAGATTTATCATTGCCTTCTGTTGCTGGGTTTGGCTCAGCATCTTGCCCTAGGGTGTTGAATGACACCCACAGGGTCCTGCTGGAAAAGAATAAAAGCTTTCTCTCTCAGCTAACCAATAAAGAGCAAGTCAACAGCACTCCAGGAACACCTATCAAAGCCTACCAGAGTCTAATAAAAACAGTTACTTAAATATTAAAGCCATTTCATTGCTAGTGGCTGGAACACAAGAAAGCAGGCATTTCAGTTGGTTTGTCTTTATCAAAGGCTTAAAAGGAAATTTTGTTCTATTTATAGGCACAAGCATAGAAGCACTATGCTTGCCACCATTTTATTCTAACATCAAAGAAAATTCATGTTTAAACCAATTATTTTTTAAATCCTACAACTAAAAGTGGTGTCTCAGCCCCCTCCATCAGTGCTACTGTACCCAGCCAGCCCAAAAGAAACCATGGCCAGTCAGAACCATTAGTGTCAGCCATGGGGTCAGAGTTTATAAATTTCTTCAGGGTGTTAAAACATCAGAAACACCATTTGTGTTTAGACAGATGTAGAAGCACACAAGATTACAAACTTACAAGGCTCAACAGAAACAAGGGGTGCCAAGGGAAACAAAAGGTAGTGGGTACAAATAAGAGAACTTAAACTTCTTACCACAGAATTCAAGATAAAAATAAAACCACTCATAAAATAAACTTGTTCTAAGATCATAATTATACAAAAACAATAAGATCTTTACTTTCCTTTAAACTGGATTCTAACACTGAGCACTAAAGTCAAGGATCATTTAATCTTTCCCTCCCCTCCCGCTGCACACCATTTCCACCCTGAAAAGCAGCAGCAGGGATTAGTTCAGTTCAGAGACAGCTTCTGCTGTGAAGGACTCAACTTCACTGAGTCTTAACATAACATAACAGCTATGGGCTGGAAAATATTCTCATTGCACTGGGAATTTTGGAAGCCTCCAGGTAGAAACCTGCCACACCAAGCCTAATTTTGGACTGCCTGTGGATGTCCTCACTGTCTGCTCTCTTCCTTTTCTCTGCTTACCTGTCTCTGAAATATTCCACACTCAATCAAGGTTTGCAAGTTGATCCTCACATTTTGATTATTCTCATGAGTGTGTTGCCAAAATCATTTAAGTAAAGGTTTGACTTTATTTCAGTCCAGTCTGGAAGATTTCTGCTTTCTATTTCGAAGACAATTACACCTCTTAGATTTACACATATTTATCTAGCTCTTAAAGCCATTTATGGATGTGTCCAAGTAAACTCTTACTCAGCATGCCACTTAAACATAATTTGTTTTTTGCTGACTGGGAAAGACTGTATCTCTTTGGATGAAGTCCTTTTCATAACATTACATTAAGGAAATTATCAATACCCATGAATGTACATCTGGATTATTTCTCGTGAATATCTTAACAGGTCTAATACATGTGAATGTATGATCTGAGTATCATCAACTGATGGTGCAGTAATCCCTGTCTTTCCTCAACTAACATTCTCCTGTAGACAGTGAGTCTGTATCAGCAAGTTTTGTTACATCTAACATTTAGGTTCAACACACTTCCTTGGCAGCCATCCTTTTCTGTTCAATATACAGTGGGTCTCTATAGCAACATTGGCTACAAACAATCAGCTTTTTAGGCATTAAAAATATATGTTTCAGACAGAGAGGTAAGCGCAAGTTTTGATAATGTGCAGGGCATCAACCTGACACCAGAATTGCTCAGGGCTGCTCCAGGGAGCACACCATGCACAGCATTAATACTGGTGGACTCCCCAGGACAGGCACATCAGTAGCACTATGGGTACAAATGCTCTAAAGAGGTGGGTGCTGGTCTTGACAGTGCTCAAAGAAATTCATGCTATACAGCATGAGTATGCACCAGGAATTTTTCCACACAGATGGGAATGCACCATCCTCTTTGCAATAACCAGGCTGAGGCATACACGACCAAGAAGCAAGGGTTCCTGGGATGTGGTGCCAGTTAAAAAGAGGATTGGAGTACAGCTCCAGCCTGTACTGCTGGGGATCACCTCATGTAAAAGCACCAGCTACGTGTTGGTCAAATGGTAAAACTCTGATACATATCTTTAAAATGGTTTGCTATGTAACAATTGGAACTTTCATGTATTCTAAGAATCTTCTTGTGCAAATACAGAGATGTAAGAAACACGCAAATGAAAGTCTAAGAATATGACTGCAATGTGCATCTGCCAAAGGCACAGCACTCATCATGGATCATCCAGTTCCCTTCTGCAGGCAAACCATAATTAGGTGGTCAAAGAAAGAGAACAGAACAAAACAAGCTCTGACACATCACTGAGAAACAGCAGCTTTGACCTTTCAGCATCCTGTGCAGCAAACTTGCTGTAGCTCAACTGACGAATTATAAAAGAGATGTTTCTTTCATTTACTCTCTTCTACCAAATTAAGATCAACTACAGAATGGAATTATTCTTATGTGTCCCTCTTAATGATCTTTATGGAGACTACTAAAATATTACTGCAAGGTAATACACTATTTCATTGTTGAGCAAAAGATGCAAGATTATTTGTTCTAAAGAGCAAAAAGGACACATTGGTAGCACAACTGGACTCCAGTCTGAGTTCTCATTAGTTTACCTTTCTCCTTAAAGACTTCTCCCTGAAAAATCTCTTTGGAAAAAATTATTTCAAAGTGTATGAAAATCTCAATAAACACAGCCTTCCTGCCACTTAAAAACCAGTCTAGCCTCTCTGGTTTCCTAATTGCTACCAGGCAGAAGTAATTATAACTAAAATAAAACAGTTTGTTTGACTTTGCCATCCCTGCTGTGATTCCCCAAGCTTAGAGAACCCTGCAAGATAAAGCAGTACATTTCACTAAGGAATGAAAAACAAAACCATAATTAAAATTTGGCACATCGCTTCTTGATATTATGAGAGTAAGGTGATTTCAGGACTAGAGCTACCAAGCTCATCATCTTGAATTATTCTTTCTGCTGGAGGAATAAGGAGGTAACTTCCAGGGCAGCAGTGATTTTTTCTAAGACTGCTTCACATCACATCTCCTGTGTGTAGAGCACATTTCCTGCCAGCACATACTATGGCTGTATAGAAGACACAGGAGCTTCTTTTCTTCCTGACCATTAAAGACTCAAATCCCAACATTGAGCAGATAAATTTTTCTTTAGCTTGAGAGATACAGTCTCTAAAATAGGAGTTCAAGGTAGCCATCAGTTTTTTCACCTGTTTCTAAGCAGGCACCAAACAGTACACACAGCCAGAAAGTTTTACCAGCCTAAGGACAATTTTCATGCCACCTGGTTAGGAACCAAAGGTTCCCAGCTCCCAATAACTGTAGGGTCTCACAAGGTTCAGTGCCCTCCTTGGAAGGTATGAGCTACAGGGTGAGGCATTTACATCACAATCCCAGCCTTTAAAGTAAGGCCTCTGGCTCTCATGACTGCAAAGATGTCCTTCAAAAGTCTTAACGGCTCATAGAACAGAAGGCAACTAAAAATAACAATTTCTTATCTAATTTTTAAATGAGCCTCATGTTTGGGCAGCTGGTGATTCTGTAGTGACAGTGTCCATTTTACAGGTTCCAAGACAGCAAATCACTGCCTTCTGCACATCCCATCTACAAATGTTTGAAGGTACTCCAGTTCTTTTAACAGTAGAATAACATAGCATGAAGGATTATTTCAAAATGATTACTTCAAAATCAGAGTTTTAAACCTATCCTTCACTTTGCAGCAGAGCTGGAAGAAAAATAAATCTGAGAATGTGTCCAACTCAAAATACACACTTCCCAGCTCAACCTGGCAGCTTCTTTCCCCTGAGTCAGCAGGGAACTGAAGGAGTCTAAACAGCTTCCCCCTAAAAGCTGGAGAGGTTAACTTCCCTCAGCTGATATCCTACCAATTGAGCACAGAGTGAAGCACAGAAAGTAGAAGGCTGGCAAGAGATCAACATTTTTTAAATTTAAATGCTAACATTTCCAGTCTTTTAAATCTCATTTTAGCAAGTTGATGGATTTGTTTGTTCCTTTTCACTCTGTCAGTGGATCTTTTTAGAACAATCCTATTTGACATTGACATAAAGGTTGCCATGTGCATCAGGCAGTTTGAAAATGTTGCTTAAGGAAGAGAAACACAAAGTAACTCAAGGAAGACCCAGAGAAAGAAACTTTGGGAAACAACGTGGGGTATAGTTTAAGATTAGTGCTTTGCTGTAAAGGAGGATTCAATAGTTGGCAGAAAAAAGAGAAAAAATAGAAGTGTGCTTTGTACAGTACTTACTCGTCTACAGACAATGCAAATTTCATTAAAATATTTTTATGAACTGTCATAGTGTTCTTTTAACATAGGAAGATACATGCAAACAAGGCTGATCATTTGCACAATCCTAGAAGTGATCTAAATGTAATAAATTATAAGGAGACACCACACAGTAATTGCACATAGGTATTCACAGGAATATCTCATTAAATTCTTAAGATACAAATAAAAAAACCATAAAAAATAAGTGTGTTTCATTTGCAGTAGAAAAAGGACAATCCAAGTCTAAAGCAGAGCCTTACATTTTCAAAATGAAAAAAAAAGCAACCAAACCTGTTGGAATTGTGTTGATGATGTAGGAATGCAGAGCACCAGAAAGCAGTTAATTACCCAGTTTAGAGTGCATTTCATATACTTTTCATTGCATTAACCATTGTTTTGCCTTTTTTTTCCTAATAACCTTTCCTTAAATCCACCCAAAGCCACTGGATGTCTCAATGAGCAAAGAAACAGGAATGGAGACTCAAGGCTTGGATCACAGCCAGAAAAAGAAAAGCTGCTGCCATATGTTAAATGCATAGGAACATGTCACATCAAAATTGAATTCAAACTTCCCCAGTGCCTGCAATTTCACTTTTAAAAGTGTGGCCTGATGTGAAAAGACATTTTAATATAAGTTTCAGTAATTTTATAATGTTATCTAAACAATGATTTTACAGCAGACACCACTCATTGGTGATGCACAGAAATTTATTTATACTCATATAAAAAAAGCAAGGTCAATGGAAGAACATCAGTACAAGCTCAAAAATAAATGCAACACTCTGTTATAAAATAGAAAAAAGGAGCGTGGGAAAACAAGAATGGGAAAGAAAAACAAAAATGCCTTAAATTAAGAACCACTGTAAAAGTCAGCAAAATGTATTGTCTCCAGAAGTGAGGAAAAAGGAAGTGCTAGAAACTCCATAAAATAGTCTGAAACCTTTTGATACTAATTTACATAAGGAACATGGAAAGTAGTGACAAAATAGTGGGTTATCAATGTGAAACAGAGGTGTGGGAATGCACTGGAAAACTGATAAAAAGATCTCTGGCTATTCCCAGGCTGTTTGGATAGCATATAATGAAGCAACTTTCCATCATCCTGGAAAGGGGAAAAAGCCGTGTCAGGGGAAATGAAAAAACCCCAACCAAACATATAATGGCTAGCTAGACTGCTAAACTCCAGAAAATGCCTCTGTGCAATCCTTTCACTAAAAAAAAAAAAAAAGAAGAAGGCACTTGCTCACTTAGGAAGGACAATTCTGATGCCATTACCTGTTGTATAAGGGCTTATACTCCCACTCAAAGAAAAGCCCAATGTAAAAGAAATACTGAAGACTTAAGGAAGACATACATTATTGTTCATCTGCTGTTTTGCTGTCATACAAATCCTCTACAAAATCTCCAATCATTAACAAATAGAAAAAGCAAATTTCTGGAAGTTAACCCAAAGGTCAGCTGTCTGCACCAAGCCAAAGGTGCAGTCCCAATGAGCAGACCCTCAGTGGAACCAGTCTCTGTGAAAGGAGGCTGGCTGGCTTTGCATAGCCAGAGAGCTCTGGGAAAACGCACCAGATACAAAATTCAAAGGATGAAACTTCTAAGAGCATGAAAATATTTCAGCATTTCAGCAAGGAAATGTAACAATGTTGCATTTTATGTAATGCGGTAATTTTTTCTTTGTATTGTATTATGCATGGTTAACAAAAGAAAAACATTTTTCTCTTTTTATTCATGGAGAATTTGAAAATGAATCAACAGGGAACTGAACCAAAAAGCAGAGAAATACTGAAGGCTTAAACCCTTCATAAAATAAATCAAAACCTGTGGTAGATTGTGAATAATATGGCTGATCTTCCATAGAAATTGGCCTAGAAAAAGTATACTGTTACTATTGCTGCTTCTTTATAGGTTGTTTTTTAAGGATGAGTGAGCTTCACAAATATTCTAAGTCAGGAGTAAATTTCCAACTATTTAGGATAAAATTGACCCACAGTATCTTGTGTTACTCCTCTTGTTCCATGACAACATGATGTGGAATGACTTTTGGAATTTGGTTGCAATGGAAAGGTGAATACACCTCAGCTGGTTTTTAGGCTGTGAGGCAGCAGTCTAACCCTGCCAGGATGGATTGGCAGGGGTTCACCTTGTTAGGCCTACAGGGGCTCACATGCCTTGTGAGTGACAATATTTTGGAAAATGGATGTGCTTTATTATGAAATAAATTTTTACAAAATTTTACTACTCCCCATCAAGCCATGCCAACCTGAATGTTTTTTACATTTAACCCACCCTCCCCATCACCTCTTTTCTATTCAACTTACTTGTCCCAGCAGTCTTTTACAACCATTACTCATTTTCCCCCTTCTCATGCTCAACACTCAACTTGTTCAGCACAGTAACACAATAAAAAACATTCACTGTGAAGCAAGAGACTTCAAATACCTTAATGGAGAATGCCAGTGGGAAGAGAACTGTATGGATGTGATCCCCAAGAGGAGCAGCATTCCTAGGAAGAGCAATGAATCCATGATTATTAGGGGGGAGGCTGCCTAGCAGACAGAGACAGCATGCTGGCCCCGACAGCCACTGCTTAAATTTGTAATTTTATTTTAGTAGAACACACTTTGCATATGTGACTAAGAACAGTGTATTGCCACTGCAAATA
Organism: Cettia cetti; assembly: GCA_013401135.1. NCBI lineage: Eukaryota > Metazoa > Chordata > Aves > Passeriformes > Sylviidae > Cettia > Cettia cetti. The sequence continues at coordinate 21,754 of VZUI01000436.1, read as the reverse complement.
TTTCTGTATCAGCTTCAACTAATGATGGAACACTGGCTTTCTAAAGAGTTTGCAAATGGAAAGAACATTCATTTTTGCTGGGTCTTTCCGTCTTTCTACCTTTTCTGTAGAAGTTAATCTGCAAGGAGAATAAGACAAAGTAAACTGTAAATGACCAGCAGTTAGAGTTAGAAAAAAAAAAGATTCCATGCAGCACTGAAGCACCTAACATCAAGAAAAACAATATGAAACTCAAGAAGTTACAGAAACTCTGTTGTCTAGGACATGCCTTTTTTTTGTTCCTTATAAAATCCAGAAGGATGATGGGCCATTTTTATTAGTCTCTGAATCATAACTTTTAGGCATGAAGACCAGAAGTGAAAGTTATTTTCAGTTAATTTTGAACAGCTGTTGGTAGACAAGTGCATGAATTCTGGAATTACTGGGAAAAAAATCTAGTATGAGAGCTACAGGGTGACTTGAGACTGAAAACAGAAGGAAATGGTGTTTTGTTTCCCTAGAATCAATCACTGTGGATTGCCTGACAAAATTCTCTGGCACTGGAACAGAACACAATAAAACAGATCTATTAACAAGCCTGGGAAGCACAGCTGGGGTACTCCATTTTCCTCATAGAGGGAAAGGTTCTCTAAATCCTTTTCCTATAAGGTGTGGGAGGTTCACACCATCATAGAGATGTAAAAAAAAAAAAAAAAAAAAAAAAAAAAAAAAAAAAAAAAAAAAAAAAAAGTAAGAAAGGAAATAAAAATGGCTATCAGAACACAGAGAGAAGATTTCATATTAATTCTTGTAAAAAATATGAAAAGATGCACCTAGACCCTCCAGAAGCACCTCCAGTTTTGCTGGTGTGGGCTAGTGAAGCTTTCCCAGGCTTCTCTCCAGTCAGCAACTTGAGAGCTCAGCAGGCATTCCCAATGTGGCTCTCCCCTTCCCTGTGTTGCAGGCCATGCACATGAGCTCCAGACTGCAGGAATTCTGCCTGGGCTGCTGTTCCTCACCACTGGGGATGACCACACTATGCAAGGTGTCTACTTGAGACAGTCAGAGCTGGAAATTGAACTTTCCTTTCCAATAGAAAACTTGCAAAATCCAGTGGCACTTTGTGAGCTGATTGGGCCAATTACAAAATTCAGCTGCATGAAGTTCCCACAGAAGCAGTTGGCTCATGATTATTTGAGAACAAGACAGGATCTGGCACTGAAGAGAGAAAAAAGATAAAGTCTATCATGCTTAATGAAGTCCATCTTCCAAAAAGAAGATGGGACAGTGAAACACCTTCAAGAAACTGCTAAATCTGGGCATCAAATAAAATGTGCTGTTGCTTCCCTGCCAAGAGTGCTGGAAAAGTTTTAAAAAGTAATTTTCTAGGTCCCCAGCAGAGCTAGAAACAAGAAACAAGTTACAAACGAGGTGAAATGGTGAGCAGGTGACCCATTTACTACTCCTTAACAAATTACCAAACATGCGAGGAACTGACTGCACAAATGTTCTTAGCTCATGGGAAACACAAAATAAAAAGGCATTGGCTTCAATACCATGAGCAAAGTGTTGTTGTGTGTTTTCCTCTCATCTCTGGTTCTTCCCAAGTGGCAATCCCCTCCCATCAAACTCTGTTCCAAGAGGCCCTATGGACTGCTTGTCCTCACAGACCGTTTCCCACAGCCCAGCAGGTACCAGCAGTCTGCACAGCAGAGTTTCATAACTCTGGGTCTAGAAGCAGCATGGAATTGCCAATGAAATCAGTTGAGGTAATTTCAAAAAACCACATGGTGAAAGAAGCCCCATCAAAACATTAAATCCTTTCTAGCTAAAACCCAAGAGCCATATCTTAAAAAAGCGAAAAAAGTGAAGAAGCACAGCATCATCTAGCTCTTAGGAGCTACTGCTTTGGAAAACTCCATAGAAAAACCACAAAACTAGACCAAGGTGATATACATTATGAAGAAAAAAGAGAAAGGAGTTACCAATAAAAGAATCTTTACTAACACACAGAGGCAACATCCAAAGACAGTGGCAAGCAGGGATGTTCAGCCAGTTTTTTTTCCTAGGGTGTTTTAAAGACTTATGAATTAGAGGCATGTACAGTGGTAAAGACACATAAAGTATTACATAAAGGCATCAAATTATTATTAATCAGCTAAAAATGTGTGCATTACATTAAACTTCCACCATCCTGTATGCATCCATTTTGTTCTCATTATCCTGTATGCTCTGAAATGTATGGTTATGTTAATCTCTGATGCTGTAAACATTCCTGGTTGTAATTAGTAACTGCTGTGACACTCAGACTGCAGTTCTGCAAGCAATAGAATTCTCCCAGAGTTTAATAAGCAGACTTTTTGTCATTTTATGTTGTGTTTGTGAAACTTTTTGGGAAGCTTCGTGTGTTGGAAAACAATCCCTCCTCCATCTTCTTTCTGCATGTAGACCTCCTGTTTACAGAATGTTTTACAATTTTCTTTTCTGTGCAGATTTCTGCCACTTTCCCAAGTCCCTCTTCATCACAGAATCCTTTTGGCTATGAGGGACAGCAGAAAACTGAAGCTTCCCACTGAATGTTCAGTGAAACTCTGTAAAGACTTATGTAAAGTGTAACCATAAATATTCATAAATAAACCATTGCTCTAAATTCAAGTGTTGATTTTGAAACTCAGCTGACAACAGTTTGAAAGCAACATGGGTGATTTCATAATTATATAGTATAAGCAAAACCAATTAACTAAACTATTTCAGAATTCCAGCTATCCTTCATGTGACAATAGATCTAAATTCTATTCTACTCCCAAAATACTTTTCCTTTCTTCCAGCAATATCTGCAGGAAGCCTGTATATTTTCACTACTTAAAAAAAATTAGTATGGCACACACTTGTTTAATTTCTAATTCAAAGTAAAAATTATTTTGATTATTTTATTTTATTTTCCATTTGAGAGAGAAAATAAATAGTTGAGAGTTTTAAAATTTTTTAATTTTTTTAAAATTAATTATCTGAAGCTCCTGGGGAAAACTAAAATAAACTAGAACACTCATGAAACACCTATCATTTGACTGTCAGAATCTATGTTTACAATTACTGAGTGCAGTTGTAATTTATGGACGAATATACAAAACAATATAAATATTACATTTATACTTAAAAAATAGGTCAAAAAGTGTTTTTCAAGTGTAGCCTGACAAAGGAATAATATGAATTCATGTCAGCTATAATAACTGCCCCAAAAAATACACAAAATACTGCTTAAGGCTGTAAAATGCACAACATAATTCTGTATCTTTCTTATCAGTTAAGTAACTTGAAATATAATTCATATTTCAATGTGGGGTAGGAAGAGGGGAGGAGATGGCAGTGATATTCTGAATTATCCATGTCTTAAGTGATTTTCGTTTATAAATAGGAAGTTTTCAGATTAAAAGAAAAATTAGAAATGTTAAGTTTTGTCTGTTTAGGAAGGAGGAAGGCTTGATTCACTAAACCCCAATCCAAAAAAAGTAAAATACTACTAAGATGTAGAGTAGTACAGTCAGAGATCACTAGGGAGCTCTCGTAAAGAAATCTTCTAAAAAGAAGTGAGAAGAGTAAACATAAATCTCAAAAATAAGTTATCAAACATCCTTCATCAAGAGCTGCAGCATAAGATCAGCACTTTGGAGCTCCCCTGTTTAATCTCTCCAGGCACCTCTGCACTAACAAAGCCAGCAGCACCACATCCATATTCATCACAGCCTCTTGCTCTGCACCAGGCAGCTTTATTCACATTCAATATACTGAAATCAAAGGCAAATCCCCAGATTTTATGCTCATTTAGAGAATAAAAAAAGTCTTTAGGAGGCATTCTAGGCAGTTCCCAGTTACTGTGCTGATGAGGCTTATGAAATAATTCAGATTTGTCATCATAGATTGTATCACATACAAACATGGATGAGGGTGTAAAAGGCCAAAACCTCTCTCTCCACCGGTCTTGCTGGGATTTTCTCAGCTCACTCTGTCTCCCTCACACAGAACATCATATCCTGGGATTATGCCTAAGAGCAGGCACAAAAACTGAGGATTTCACCACCCAGGTATCATTTTTGAAAAACTAGTAATTCACTAAGTCGTGTGTCTTCAGTTTACCTCTACACTTGATATCTTAAATAACCTTTGTAAACATTATAAACCAGTACCAGAATCTGGAGAGTCACAGGAGCTGTGTTTGAAGACCTTGTGAGCAATGTGTTACTCGCAGTCCTGGCTAGGCCACCCCTCCAAGGCTGCAGCCAGAAGAGGCAAAGCTCTGCTGCAATGCTGGCTCTGGTCAGCTACTCCTTGTTGCCAAAGTTCTCCTCCAAGTGGAAGGCAATGGAGAGCCAACTCATTGTTTAAGATCTTGTGATTCTCAGGCTATAATTGCAATGTTTATCACATTTGGTTTTGAAGCTACTGATGCTGAAAAATCATTGACTTTGCATGCAGCAAGACCAAAACAGAAATTACACATTGTAGTAGTGATGACATAGCTAAACATTCCATATCAGAACATTAGGTTCCCTGGGTTCAGAATTTTCTTTTAATTTAATATTCTTTTCATGCTTGCACAGCCAAAGAGCTTGTGGAAAACTGCTTTAATAAAATTACCCAGATACAGACTCTGCCTGTAGTACAGTTCCATGAAAACAGAAGCTAATAATGGAAACACCAGCAGAAGTCATAAACAGCAGTATAATTACTCCATGTCAGTATCAGAAAATGCTTCAGATCCATGTAATAGCTCTTAACACCTTAGGATACACATTTCACATCCCAATATGACTTCTTTAACTGTTTGCCCTTCACTGCTTTTCCTAGCCTGCCTCCTTACCCCCATAAAAGACAAAATCCACAACAAAAACAACCAACACCAAGAAATAGATGTAGTGCAGCCCTAAAACCAGGGATCTGTAGACCATTTGCAAGGAGGTATTTACCCATCAAAAAACAGATAGAAACCAGACACTCAATTTACATGACCAGCTCAGAGCTCAGATAAACCAAATATTCAGATGTCAGGCAAAGGACCTGTGGTCTTTGAAAAAGAGCCGAAATTGGATTTAAAAGAGTAAACAAAGATATTTAATTATTGAAACGTGAACATGGATCTGACTGGCTGCAGTTAAAGAAAGCAACACTGCAAAAAGTTGTTCACAAAAATCAGCCTCTCTGCACAAGGTCTCATTTCTCCAGGGCTGATTCGTGCAGTTGTGAGACATCACTTTATTCCCCACACACCAATTGTTTCTCTCAAAGCAAACTTTAACTTCCCAGAGAAAGAATCCATAAGAACCACATATCATGGGCCTGAACTACAGCCTGAATACTGTTCTAGTCTGGCCACAGACTGATTCTCAGCAAGAAAGAGCTTGGAGTCCAGAGCTTATTCTAATCAGGTTAACTAAGCCCCTATGCTGAGCATCTCTTTTGATACTCCATGGAAACTTTTCTACACTTTTCAGTTTACAGACATTGCAGAGTTTAAACCAAAAGCCTTTACATCATATCTTAACAAGGTAAAACAACTACCAATCAAACTTTTAAATTTAAAATTTAAATTTTTAAATGTTAAAAAAAATTACACATAGGTAGAATTTCTCTTCTTGTTAAATTGCCTTCTCTAAAGAGGACTGGTCAATAATTATCCTCAGATTCCTAATTTCATATAATAAATAAAGAGCCTAGAATCAGTTAGCTACCTGAGGTCTATTTCAAACTTTGTTTTTAAAAACTGCACCTTCCATATTTACAGAAATAGAACAGAGGAAAAATATCACGTCCTTTAAATTTACAAAAGAAATAAGAAAGGAAGATTCTAATTTTATCCTGCATGCCAACATATCCTGCAAGCTGCAGGTTTGTAGTTGTGGAACCTGGCACACAGGTCCAGCACTGCAGGCCCAGGTCTGTGATGCCCATCTCTCCTTATGCTGCCAGGACAGAGCTGTGCTCTGTGGTGTACATTTGTGTCTTGCTCATGGAAAATGGAGAGTTTCAGAGGCAAAAGGACTGACTGACCTGCCAGCTGGCAGGAAAGCAGTGGGCTTTCTTCTGGTACCAGGCCAAATGAAGAAGATTTGCAAACATCTGGCCAGTTGAATCCATCCGACAGTAATTATGGTGCCTCATCTTCCTCCCATGACTTGTAGGAAACATATCCATTGCACTGGGAGGCTTTGAATTGTAATTCTTCTGAAGTCACAGGACCTACACCAACTCTAACAGGGCAAGGATTTTATCACTGATCCTCTGGAATACAGTACTTGATAGCATTTACTGCATAAACCCCTCTAAACTGGAGTATAATTATTAGACAGACAAAATACAGGAGTAGATATTTGTTTTCAGAAACACCATAACCAATACAAGCTCTGGTGGCTGCCTGTATTTTTTTAATACTCCTCAGCTGAGTTAAAACAGGCACCAGTGCTCTGATCATCCTTGGATTTTCCAAGACAGCTGATACATGAGGAGTGCAGTGGGAATTAAAATATTATGTCAATCACACACAGAAAAGTCAAAATCAGCTTCAGTTTCCTGGAGTTAGTAGTAAAGAAAAAGGAAGATGCTCCCCAAGAGTTCATCTTTTCTTGATGTAAATCTCCTCATCATTCCATTAATGATGAATCTTAAATCTTCTTTGCTCACTTTCAAACTGATATTTTGCCTAGAAAAAGTGCTGGAGAATTTTACATAACACAATTAGTATAATACTTTTTCCTAAGACTAATTCTAAAAACTGATACTAATTGGTTTTGGCTAACTTGGTGGCATACCCAATGCATGAAGTATATTGAAAAGAAGGGTAATTACAAACAGGATTTTGAGAATTCATTACAATCCACACATATCGACAATCAAAATGACAGTCACTGGTTATATTAAAGATTAAGACTTTTATGATAGGTTATGATAGGAAAACCCATCAGGCTAGTGGATCAGCTTTCAAATAATTTATCTTTATCCTAAACCTAAGCTCCAATATAATTTATTTTTATTTTGCATTTTTTCTGTTTTCTCCAAGGCCAGGCTATTACACTGCCAACTGGCCAACGGCTCATTCACAGACACTGTTACTGATTTCTCTTTAAGCAGCTACCTTCTAAGAATGAAAATAACTGATTTTTTTTTTTCCTTATCTCTGACCTGGCAAAAAAAAAAAAAAATCCCTTGGAATAACTAAATAAAGCTTTCAGTCAAGATGAAAATTACTTAGAAATGCACCTGCAATTGGTGAAGAGAATGAAGAAATGCTTCAACAATCAGAACCCTCTCTCCATCAAAGAACTCTATTATCTCTATTAAGTACTTTTTTCGGAGAGGAGGAACTATATTAGAAAAACCAACCAAAACAAATTTCAGCTGAAGCTTTACTCATTACCTTTGCTTTAATTTGCTCTCCCATCTGTGGGTGGCAATTAGCTCTCCATCACAGAGGAATGTGAACTTGTCCCCATCCTCAGGAGAATACAAATTTCTTCCTCCTGGCAAAGGCCTGCCATATTCTATAGCAACAGGCTGCCACACAAATGAGGCAATCAATTATCCTTTGTAAACAGTACTTACTAAATCTTACAGGGCTTTTTCTTACAAAAAAAAAAAAAAAAGGCACTTTGATACCTCATTGGGTTTATATGACATCACCATTAAGCTGGGTAATCTAACACAAAACTAACAGCGCTTGACACACCCAGAGCTATGTGGGAGAAAATATCTGAGGACTGAACAATTATTGCAATTAACTCCATGCTTCTAAGCCCTAGGGCTGGCCATCCCCCCAATATTAGGATCAAACAAATCAGCTGCCAGCCCTGCTGTGCCATCAGTACATGACAAGAGCGCCTGGTACTGCAGGACCAGTCTGGCACTGCCAGCACTTCTCTGCCCAGCACCAGCCAGGGCCACCTCTTGCCTGTTGGTTCTGTGCTTGAAAATCAGGCAGTGAGGGAGGATTTTAAGCCTTCCTTAGGTACCAATCCCATAGCATGTTTATTAGACAGATAAGCTTCCTCTTCTGTTAGGAATTTCAGCCTAACACAAAAAGATTTATGGAAATGCTTCACCTCAGGAACTGAAATGAAAAACTGAGGCCATTTCCCAGTTCTCACATTGCTCTCATACCAACCCTGTATAAATAAAAATCACCATAAATAGTTCTTCCTGAAACAGAATTAAAACTTAGAAGTTAAGCTTTGATGTTAAATAAAAAGACATCTGCCTCACTTGACATACTGCAATTTGCTCCACTAACAGTGAACAGTACAAGAAGAAATGAGCCCCCACAGGTATCTTTTGCAATGTTACAGCAGGAATGTTTTAAAACTCTACAGAATAGGTTAAAAGGGTATGTAGGAGATAGTCAAATGACATCTGGTCATAGCTGATACTTTTTAGATCTAATGTGGAAGAAAAGAGAACCAAAAATTTAACATAAAAAAATCTAAAAAATAAAAGAAGAAACAGAAAACATGACAATATTCTTGGCATACTCATTTGAAGTACTAACTAAATGAGAAATTCCAAAGGTAAAATAGTCAAAATAATTAGCCACACTTAAAGCTATCCAATTATTTTAAAAATATTTACTCGAATTAACATTAACAATGAATTAATTGTGGTTACATAACTGAATTATTGAAAATTAAGTTCCTTTGAAGAAATACAGATAAGTAAGACTTGTTTTCTAAAATTGGCTTTCTTATTGGGAAATGAATTAATTATAAGACAATCATATCTAGGCATCAAAGCAATGTAGTTATTTATATATTTGCAATGTTCTATTTATGGAGAGAAAGCATTTAAGGCATTAGTTGTTATCAGTAATAAATTCAAAATTGATTTTTCTATTAAGAACAGAAGAATCAAAGGAGACCAAAAAAATCAAAACTATATAATGAATATGCATGATTTAATAATGTCTTGCTATTAAAGCACAGTTTTTAAATAAGCTGCTACTACTACTCCAGAAAATGACTAGGTTTGCCACTGACTGAAATCCAGCACGCAGCTGTGATACCTCTTAAGAGCCCAGCCCATCCACACTGGCATGATCCAGTTCTGACATTTCCCTGCCATGCCTTGCACTCTGCACTGGAGGCACCACATATTCCAACAGCTCTGATGTCTGACTCTGGTGTTTCCCAAGGACACAGCTGCTAAATTACACTGAAATTGGTATATATGGAAAAACTACCCCAAGCTGTACCCTATTTTATCTCCACCACTAAAAAGTTAAGATCCCCATCAGCAGGAGAGTTATGCTGTTTAATTTAACACCTGATAGTTTACTAGTTTCACACATTAAACTTACTGCCTCCTTTTATGGCACTACCATTGAAACTGAACAGACCAACTCCCTACCTAATTATTATTACCAAATTATACTTGGTATGGGGAGTCACACAGGACCATCATTATCTGATTATGCTGAATTTTTTAATCAGCAATAAATGCAGCATTTTTTGGACTACAGACTCATATAATCTGAATTCTCTTCAAACAAATGTCAACTTCAAGCTACTGATTTTCTAAGCTGCTTTTTATGTAACACTTGGCTTCTGTCAGTGAGACAAACCCCACATTTGCATATTCACTTTTCATGAAAGCAGGAGCTGAGGTACAACCCAAAATACACAAACAAAGAGAGCAGTGAAAACTTACAGAGCCCCAGGCTCCCTTGGGTGGCTGCTACTATGGGTCAAGTTGCTCAAAGGCACTGCTATTTCTCACCAGAACTGGGATGATTCCAGTTTTAAAAATCCTGCAACCAGCCTCATGGGAAGAGGGCCCTAATGGCAGACCAGATACTGCAAAGAGATCAAACTCTACAGTTATATTTGTGCTTTAGAGAGCCAAGTAAAAATATCTTGGACTCTCTACAACTTCACTGTGCCTTGAGATCCTTAGTATTTTTCATTTTTATTAAAAAACCCCACTGTGGGAGACTCAGCATTTCCATCTCAAAATACCTTGAAGGTTTTTGCTCTTGGAAAAATCAAGGTACTGAATAAGCAGCAATCTATACTATTTGCATTTTTTGAAGTTAGCAGTGGAGACCTCAAGTATCCTGTAAAATGATTACATTTGGTCATCGAAATAACCACTAAAGCAACTGTAGCTTTCACTGAATTTTCTACAATTTATTAGAAAACAAAATATTATTTACAATTTGTTTTCATCAGCAGAGGCAGTGTTAACATCTGCACCACAGCAATCTTAATCAGGAAATGCCACAGTTAATTCGGTCAGTATACAGAATTCTCTCTCCTAAAAGCTCTTCAGTATTTAGGTATCTTCCTGCTGTAATTTAGTGTTCAACTGGCTGTAATCAATCAAGTTGTGATGTAATAAAATCACATGGATGTTTCCATTCAAAATGGTTAAACAATAACCCAACGAACCACAACCTGTCTAGAAATGTTTACAGACCCCACTTAGCTTACTGACATCTTGAAATGCCACATCCTGCAAATTTACACTGGTTCAGGCAATGAATTTTCTTGCACATGAGACCACCAAGCAGTGTTGCTCTGACAGCTGAGTACCTGCAGTAAAAGCAGCAACCCCACAAAGCTGCACTTGCTCATTTAGAGAACACATTTCATCAGATTCCAGCTGGTTAAAAGTGTTAAAAATGTAAGTGCTGGGTTTGTTGATATGAATAAACTCAGCAGAGTGTTAGTTTACCATTCCAGATTTCTGCAGGTCTCTCAGTCCTCAGGTGAGCTTAAGGAAGAGCAGTCCCCTCCTTGGCTGACAGGAACACACTTCCTGATGCTGCAGCAGCAGACGCCCCACCACAAGAGCACATCTGCCCACCTTCATCAATCAGATTCACATCTGGGGCTTAAACATAGACATGTAATGGCACACTACTTACCTTTAAACTCCTAACTAAAGTGGTTGAACACCTATTAGAAACAGAGATTTCTATAAAGCAATCCATAACCTTCAAAATTCTGGGTCAGCTTCTGAAAGTAGCAGCAAACTGAAGATTTAGAGCCAGCAAACTGAAGATTTTCATTTAGAGACCAGAGCTCATTATGTAAACTTAGTTAAAAATTGTAGAGAATCAAACTACCTAAAATTTATTTCCTAAACCAAGCAAGGCCAGCTCTTTGTAGAATCATTTTGTCAGTATGACAATTCTAGCTTTTTGTTCTGCTTGATTGTGCCTAGGTAATCACAGCCATGAACTATTATTATGTTTATAGCACCATAGATTTAAGGGATCTCTGAAAACTGAGACAGGACAAGCCATAGACTAAATAATCTATAGGTATTGACTTCTCCACCTACATGAGCTGGGTGAAAACCACATCATGTCATTATGTAAACAATCACTGGGCTACTTCCAAGGTTATATCCTTCACAGCTGTGAACAAGCAAAGAGCAATATGAAAACACACAAAAACCTCCCACAAGGCAAAGCAGAATACGATTTGCATCAGCCGAGGTACGAAGGACCGTATCTTCAGGCTTGCCAGTATTAATTACAAATCAACTTACAAACACCAAGTGTGATGAAAGTCATTCCAGTTACATGCTCATGAACACAGAGTATTTGCAGAGAAAATAAATCTCCAGAAATCCTATCACTGACAGAGTTATTTATTCTCTGTAGAGGAAGGCAGTGCTACTTCTCTTACATGGTTGGAATTAATGCAGGCAAGCAGCAAAGAAAACTGCAAGTGTTTCTGCTTTTTAGAACGTTTAAAGTTCCTTCCACTAACTTATAATGCAATTTTAATAGTTTTTAAAGAAGCTATTCACAGTCCATCCTAGAGGATAAACATTTGACTGTGAAGTCCTCCTGAAGTATCAAAGTCATAAAGGCTACAGTTCCCTGGAAAGCGTCAGTCCTAATGCTACAGTCATGGTGCTGCTTTCCAGGTCCAGGCCCACGGTATTGCACAGAGAAGGTGCATCTCGTCCAACTGTAATTCCTTCTACTCCAGCATGTAGGAGATATCAAACCCTTTGTCTCTTTCACTGATCCTGTATCCTTTGATTAAAGGTCGTTTATAAATCTTGAAATTTCTACCAGAGGATGTTTCTAAATAAAGTTCTACTTGAGAATAAATAAGTACTTCAAATATTTTCTGGAGTATGACTTCAAGTTGTCAATCAGTTTCTAGTTCATCTGAGGTAAACAATCTATTAGAAACACACTGGATTTTTGTCTTGCAAACATTTAAATCTGCACATTGAGGCTTTTCTTCTGTTTCTGCAGATATTTGGTGTCTGCCAGCTAAACCTACAATACGAGCAACATCCTTACAGTTTTATGATTGAATTTGTGGGGAGAGAATTTGGAGAACAAAATCCACATTATTTCTGTTACAAACTGAAGCCATTTCCCCCTTACCTTTGATCACATTTGAGCCAGTTACAGTGCTCTTTGCTAGAGAGAAACAATTGCTTTGTGGACTGACAGGTTTGCAAACAGAAAGTCCAAGTTACAGCTAGAAAAGCTATACATCTACCCTAAAGGGGCAGTTTTTCTCCTTGTGACTCATCACAGCAGTCACAATGGAGCAGAACTCCTCTTAACTCTAGAGAAAGCTTTCCTTTCAAGGAAGCAACCATAGATCATGTCACCCTGACCCAACAATGGCTGAAAATTACTATGCTTCTGGTAACCCAGAGGATAAATGAAAAACCACAGCCAGTTACTGAAATTCCCTTGCAAAAAAAACCCCACAAGCAGAAGTTAGCCTGGTTTTTAAGAATTGCCTCCATTTCTGCAGATATGATTTTGTGGGCAAAATTATTTGCAAGTGTAAATTATGGGCCTAGTCCAATACTTACTGAGGCCACCAGAAAAAGGTCCTATTGATTTCAGTAGGGCTGAAATAAAGCCTACATATCAAAGTGCAGCTCTTCAACAACAACAACAAAATTATTTCTGGATAAATGCTGTTTGGACCTGGAAATAATTGTGGATAAATTCCAAGTCCTCAATGTAAGAGGCAAAATTGAGTTACATATAAAAGTCAGGATCAATAGCTGTCAATCCCCTGGGCTGGGAGGGCTTTGTTACTGTTGTGAAAAAACCTGATTTTGGATTGGCCACATAATTATTTATAATATTTTACCACTTACTCTGTGCATTTATGCCCACCTATAAGTAACTTAACAAACAGAGAAAAGACAAGATGGGTATTTCACACCTTAATGATGTTTGGAGTGGCAGCTTGGATGCACCTATTTTAGTAGGCATAAAGCAAATTATTGCACACACAATTAATTTCATACAAATACAGCCAACAACTTCAGCTAGCACCTAAGGGCAGCTCACTATCTTTACCTGCTTGCTGTCAAACAAAGGTATCTTGAGTCCCTTCAAATATGGAAGTGATAGCTTAGAAGTATTAAATATTCATGTTTTAGTCTGGCTTACTTGAAGGACCTAGACGAGCTTAGTAACTTCTCTGTGTAACAACTTCATTTTAAGAAAAACTTCACTCTAGTGGCTGTATTTGCTTAAATCAATTAATGGCCTCTATGCTGAATGTGAGTATTAAAATACTTAATTTTAAAGTGAATTATCAGAACATAGAAATTCTTCAAGTCTGTCATATGCACTTAAGCAAAGCAGAAAGGATACTGATATAGTAACTGAACAATTCTGGTAAGTTTTCACATAACTTAGAAAAATAGATTTGATGGACAAGTCTGCAAGTCAAAAAATATGTTTTGGTGAATAAATGTTACACAAGTGATTTTGTAAAGCCTGGAATATTTGAGGCCAGATTGTACCATTGAAAAAGTAAGTACACACCCAGCTGAGTATACACATCCTTGAGACTTCCCCCAACTGGGATAACCTCAAAGTCCCAATGAAATTTTTAAAAGTGACAAAAAACAGTCCCAGGAGAAAAGAAACAAATTAGGCTTCACAGAAAGCATAATTTGTGCACTAAAAAAGAAGAGGCCAAATAATAATTTACTTTCTAAAACTTATGTAGCGAGATCACCCCTTACCCACTGTTCTTCAAAGTCAACAGTCAACAGATGAAGTGGAATGATACAATGCAGACATGCAGGAAGTACACAGGATACTTTCAGGGGAAAATGGTTAAAAAAGGGAACATTTAAAAATCAGAATAATCTTTGGGAGGTAAGCAAGGAGAGGGAAGCAATATAACACATTCTGAGCAGATTTTCTGCCCTAACACACTCACATATAACTCACCATGGCTATTGCTGTTACGCTATCAGCACATTCACAGCAAAGCATCAACAACACATTTGTTTAATTAAAAATAAATTATCATATATAGGGATTATGAAAGTTCATACTTCCATGAAAATAACAGTGATTTTTAAAATGCATCTCAACGGGACAGGAACTAACCACATGCATGGCTTTCCCTTCTACCACAGGGAGCATTTACAGTGACTAAAAATTTGCCAGAATAATGCTCCCAAGCAGAGCTAGCCTTAGCTTCAAATACATCCCAATTTCCAATAAACGTGTTTGTTTTGCTAAGAACATTGTTTATCTGATAAAATAATGCAAGTTTGAAATTCATTTAAAAACAAATAATGGAGGTGGTTTTTTAGTGCTGGGTCACAGGGAGCTTTAATTTACTATTTATTTGATTTCCTAACTTCTGATGAATGAACTTAACTGAATGGACTGCATGCACCTGGTGTGAGCTTACACAGCTCTCCAGTTTTACTGGAGATGGGTTCCTTATCTTGTGCAGCCTGACCAAAGGAACCAGGGTCACCAGCAGCCCTAAGAACCTCTGGCACCTGAGCCTCAGTCCCTTCATTAGGATTGTTCCATTTAAGATACTTATCAGAAGACAGGAGTAAAAGCAAGCTTAGTGAGGAAGAAAAGAACATGACAAAACAATACACTCCCTTCTTTATGCCTTCTGCTGCAAAATCCCCACAGGCCCCTGAACTCTGGCAACTCTGAATGCATCCATGATCAGACCTCAGATAGGTCTTAAACTAAGAAAGGCCTAAAGATAACACAATCTACATTTTAT
Source organism: Cettia cetti (assembly GCA_013401135.1). Taxonomy (NCBI): domain Eukaryota; kingdom Metazoa; phylum Chordata; class Aves; order Passeriformes; family Sylviidae; genus Cettia; species Cettia cetti. Next base: position 6,743 of record VZUI01000436.1, on the reverse strand, counting down.
AATTATTTTTCTAGGTATAAATTATTTGAGAGTCCACAGTTTGGAAAATTAATTCTGTGTCTAAAAACCTTCTTGAAGGTAAGATAAACACATTTAGAAGTCTGCATTCCAGATGTTTCAGGTTCCTAAAGGCTATTTTCATAGGCAGCTTTGGTACTTTATCACCAACTCACCTCGATTTTAAGAAGCCTTTTAAGGTGTTTTTGAAAGTGTTTCAAGTTAACCACAGATACCACAGTTACAATTTCTGCCTCTTCACTTTTCCTCCTGGTTCAAAAGAATACCCTGAACAAGGACTTGGCTTGTGAGATCAATATTACAAGATTTGAACAGAAGAATTTCTAAATACATTCATTTGCAAATTAGCTGTACTGCAATTTCCTTAAGAGTTGCAAAATAAATGCATTCCTATAGCAATTTTATTGCAGCATAGTTTGTTGACAATCTAGACTACATGAGAGAAAAAAAATGACATTGCTAAACAACCACACAAGATACAACAAAGAATTTCAGAATCTGAAGTGACACAGTATTCCAGCCTAACATACATTGAGCTGAATTTCAAAGAACTGGGATAAGACAACTTTGATACAGATCAAGGTCTTCTCTAAAACCACATGAGATTTGTGCAGCAGGAAGAAATCAGGAACTCCTTTAAGAGCAGGTGCTAACACTTCCCTCTATACTACTCCACCATGAAGAGCATTTCCTTCAGCATTGACAATCTGTAATTGAGCTGACAGGAAAAGAAGGAAAGAAGGCAGGCGAGACAAATGGCTCTATTTAACAGCAGTCTAAAGTAGCAGTGCACCTGAAGTTGGGCAATCTTTTCAGAAAAAAACCAAAATTAAAGATAATTACTTATTTTTGAAACGTGACAGCTAATCCTAGTAAAAATCATTTTAATGAGTGGTGGCAAGAAGCAGAGTCAAAACTAGGACAGGATGCTGAGTATATTCAGAGCATTTAAAGTAGTAAATGTTTCTCATGGTGAAAATATTTGTACAAGAAATGAAACAGTAATGTACTTTTCCAATTCTCAATCTAGTCACCAGCAGAGACCCCACAGAATGCTGGCAGGACACCCTCATCTTTAGGAACCAATGTTTTTGGTCAAAACCATAAATATCTGCTGTCCCAAAATATTATCCCTTCCAATTATGTCAAACAATTACACTCCAGTGTTAATCAGCATACATCAAGCTGCAATTCTTCAACAAAATTATTTACTCCTTTCTATAAAATACATCCTGTCTGTAGAACAACTATGAATATTTCATGATGTACAGTTTTCAGAAGCAAATGTTTGATTTTAATTAATTTTTGCTTTATTCCACTCTCCCAAAGTCTTTTAAATCTGACCACTCAGATATTTCTAGAGTAAATAAACGCACTGCAATCATCTGAATGCATCAGGAGGTAATTTGTTTGACCCCCTAAACCTTCACATATCTTGATCTGTGAATATTAACTCATAATCCTTACGTCTCTTACACTTAACAGTGAACATTTTAGTAGCTTTATTCACACAGAGTAATAACTTGGTGCACTCTGTGTGTATGCACCAAACATATCTGTATGTACAAAAGGATATATTGATGGGTATTTCCATGTTTAATTAAATATCCATACAAAAGGTACTTCAGTAACAAAGTAGAGCATAAAAAACTTCAAGAAACTACAGGCTGAAAGTTGCTCATGCAGTCCACTGACAACAGAATGAGCTGTTGGGGAAAATCTGTTTTCTCACATAGTCCTAAGTAGCCAGAATGGTGTTGAAAAAAAGCCACTGGAACCTGACAATTCCCAAAGAGCTTGTTTTCTTCCATTTATTAACAAAACAGAAAATTGCACCCAGCAATTTTGTATTAAAAACACCAACCCAAAACACCTACTTGTATGAGAAGTCAGAGGAAACAGGACTCGTATTTCTTTGTGATGAGAGTGCACACAGCTCATTTTCTTCTGCAAGAATCATCTCTGCTGTCCATGGAACAAATAAGGATATAAAGTGTTAAACCTGTTTCATCTGTCCAGGTGAGACATAGGAAAGGAAGAAGAAACCATTAAATTAACCAGGAAGAGTCAATAACATTATTTGACTTTATAAGCAGAAGTAAACATCATTCAAGCTGTAATTGAATTAATGCAGCATTTTGGATAAATTAAATCCGTGCAGGATCTGCTGTTGCAGGAACCTCTGCCCCATAGTTCTAAACCCAGCCTCCCTGGACTGCATTTTTGAACTGCTGATCAAGTTCCCTAAGTGAACAGACAACTGCCCATCCCTCATCCTATTGACTTCCACTCCAATTCTCTGGGGCCCAAGTAAACAGACATGTATGCATGTATCAAAAATGCTATATTAGTTCTTTAAGGAAGGCAAAACTTATCCATGTTATTTATGCAAAAGAGAAGAAATAGGCACTGACTAAGGCAGGCTGGCTAAGCAGCAGCAAGACTTGTTAGCAGGATTGACAGGGGATTGCTTCATTCTCCTAGGAGAAGGAATTAGGTAGAAACAAACAACCTATGACTTATCAACCACCTTTTAAAAAGACACCCTCTAGTTGTCAGGAAGCATTCAACTATTCCTAACTGGATATAATTCTCAGTCAACAAAATAAAAATGAGTTCTGTTGGTTAAATACTGCTCTACCTCCCCTTCAGATTCCAGTGTATCACCTTCCCTTCTGCAGGGCCTTGGTCCCTTGAGAATGCCTTACAGCCTCTTGGATATCCAAGGATCATCATTTTATCATCTAATTACCCTTGTGAGCAGCCACTGTAAGCATCAGCAAACTTTGATAGAGCTTCCAAAGGACACTATGCAACACAGCACAGTCCATTTACATAAAGGTTAATAGGTCTTTCAGGAACTCATCCCATTTGCTAAAATAACATACAACTCTAGTGCAATAAAGTGGTTTTGTTCCTTTGTCTCAAAAGCTGAAAGACTTATAAAGCTGCTTCCTTCTAGGGCAGGAGGGAAGCATCTAGGGCATATTTGGCTGTAAGTTTCACACTTACGTTGTTTAACAGATGTTTAAAATGGATTTGCAGACTATAAAGCTGATTATTCACCAGCACTCTGTGACCAGACCACATCTCAGCAGAGTTTTAAAGAGCAGTTTAATAAACAGAATAAGAGATTCTTAACAAGAAATTGCACCTTTGGGTTTAAGAGGCACATAATTGAGTAGGCCAAAAAGTCAAAGACACTCAGCTAACACCACACAACTACTGGAATGCACCAGAAGGAGGTCTCCAGAATAATTTAGGAAATGTTTGTTGTAATCTTTGTTTTGTGCTGCAGCACATCCACAATTATCACAGACACAGTTAGGTCTGGGTAAATTTTATCAGAGCCTGTCTCTCAGATAAGGGATCTGAGATAGGAATTCTCATCAGAATTCACTTAAAAGAAAATCTAGAGTAACTTTACTGGAAGCACATACTTCACATGGGACACAAATAAAATAGAACACAAATAAGAACAACACAAAAAAGAAATGGGAACAATGTATTTTACTGTGCCCAGGAAAATATTCAAAATCAGGGCCTTGAACACAAGCAATATTTATCTCAGGAAGCAAAACCACTCTGTTGAATTGGAATACTTGCACTGAGAGCTGAGTTATATTACCCCTGTTCCATGTAAAACCCATTGTCCTTCACATTTACTATTGCCTATGGAATTCTGTCTTAAAGGCTGCTTAACATATGGTCAACAGGTTTGGAGATGGAGACTTTTGGGGAAGTTACCAGGAGCTTTACCAGTAGTTTTAACAAAGATCAGTCTTTTCAACATCAGAATCTGCAAATTTGTCTAGAGCAACAAACTTAAAACATTTTTGATTGGGCACATCCAGTGAGCTTGTCAAATCCCGTGTGGCCAAGCTCATTTAGAATTCAAGTAGTTGCACTTTTAAAATTAACACAAACCGAAGGGACAGCACTCTAATTTAGACTACTTAGGAGCAAATTAAGGTAATTTGGATAAACAATCTAAAACCCTTGAATGGATACATCCCATGTAGAAATTACCCTCCCCAAACCAAGTTCTGAACTACAGGAGAGAACCCTTTCACTCACTTCAGCATCTGAAACAAGAACTGCTTGTAAAGTTTGTCTGTGGAGATTAAGAAAATGTGTTGGTGTAAAATCAGGCATGAAGTGTTTCTAATGCTGAAGAAGTTCCAAAGATAAATGGATGTAGCACTGATATTTTAAAAGTTGATTACACATGAATGTTCAAAGTCAGAATCAAATATTTAATTCTGCTGGATAATGCTGAAATACTTTGATTTACACTGCTTTAATGTATGAGTTTATTTTACCAGTAGCTGGTAAACTCATACAATAAGCCAAGCCTACATAATAAATTTAAATTTATAAACCAAAAGACATGAGCACAAGGAAAAGCAAAAGGGTAATAGTAAAACGAGAGCTTTTATGGCCTGATGACAACTAACCTGACACTTTGATCATGCAGTTCTAATTCCTCTATGACCAGTTAACATTTAGAAAACATCAGTCCCAGGCTTGCATCTGGAAAATAAATTAGTGTTGGTTTAGGAAATTCACTACCTATCCTAATGAAATGAAGGCAGCAAGAAAGTAGAACTTACAGCCTCACATGCTAAAAAGAGCTAGTAACCAGCATTGCAAAATAGCAGCATGCAGAGTTTTTTAAAAATATATTGCACAGCTAGAAATTTGCTCAAGTGAAAATGATCAAAAATAACAGTGCAGCAACAGAATTCCTGCCTGCTTCTCCACTGGTTTTTCTCTTCAGTAAACAATCATTGCATCATCATGAATATGGGTCAAAATCCATAAGAACATCCTTGTAGAACACACAACAAGCCCACCCCTCTCCTCTTCAGGTTTGGTCCTGCTGCCACTATAAAGACCAATGAAAATTGCTTTTCATTTGATAAATTCAGAATCCAAACACAAATGTGACCCAAAAATCAAGCTTTTCTACAAATTCTTCTGTGACAGCATTTAACTTCTAAAGCTTTCCAGAATTAAATGAGGATTAAATGCCACTAACGTCTGATACAGATGCGTGCATAAGTCTGAGTAAGTCTTCAGTGACATTGGCCTCTTTGTCCCAATGGTACAGAGGCATCTAAACTATTTTAAGGCATCATAATTGACTAGCCTAATTTTTATTTATTAAAAGAGGTGCTTACTTAAATACATGAGTTTCCCATCTACTGCCATAGAATAGGAAGGCATATGTAGGTTTTAATATCTCTCTATGCAGTAAGTGGAGACACTGCTGGTGCCACCGTTAACCACTCATGGCAAGGAGCACACAGACTCCAACCCAAAGGGAAGCAGAAAGGTAAAAACCCAAAGCTCTTATTTCTATGCACCACAAAACCTGTTTGAAAGTTCTAGTCACCTGGGCTCTTGGGGCAGTTAATGAAAGACCAAGGACTCCAACTCCGCTTCTTTTGGATCCTCTGCGATCTCATAGGTATGGGAACAATGACAAAAGGAAAATGAAAATCAGGATTACTCAATAAGATGCGTCTGCAACACAGTGGAAACAAATGTTCACTTTTTATCCTGAATATTCTCCCTGTGGATTCTGTGTCTTCAAAAACAACGTAACACTACAAGTTTAAGGCATTTTCACTCCATTGTCCAGTGCTCAAAAGCATCTGAGAGGACAGACTGAAGAAAGCTATGAATGGAATTGTACATCTCTTCGGCGTGCTGAAGAAAGGGCCAAGCTGTGCGACGTGACATCAGCAGTGCCTGCAACGCTGCGGGGGAAAAAAAAGGGGCGGCGAGAAAACCATTTTGCCACGGGTGTGAATGAATATTAAAACACCGTCCCGGGGAGACGCTATCGCTGACAGCCTTTTGAAAGGAGGTCACCCGTGACGATGCGGGCCAAAGCCGCAATGCCTCCTCCTCATTAGCGGTGCTGGAATAACCCAGGGAGCGCTCATCGCTTCCCGGAGCAGTGCCGGGCTCCTGCGGCATGCTGCTGCTTCCAGAGCGCTCCAGCTGGAGCATCACTGCCTGGAGCATCGCCGCCGCCAGGGCATCGCACTAGTGATCCTCCCCCGCACTTCGGGGATGGCACGTTTTGTTATTTAACTGGTGAAAAATAGCAAGGCAAAGCAGGAAGAAAATACGTCCGATCGAGCTGACAAAGTGCAGTTTAAACAAAGGTGGTCAACTAGGCAGCGTCGAGTGCCTCCGCCCCAGATTTTGGAGGCACTCAGCACACAGCTGGCCAGAAGACCTGGGCAGGGGACGCTGAGGGGGAGCAGCGAATCGCCGGGGAGGGAGGAGCCGCTGGGGCCGCCCCGGGGCGGTGGTGTCTGAGGGGGCCTGAGGGGCGGCAGGTGCCCTTCCCCTGTGGGAGCACCGCCGGGCAGACGGCACGGCTGTGCTGTGTCCCCCTCACGCCCTGGGCACCGCCGGGCAGACGGCACGGCTGTGCTGTGTCCCCCTCACGCCCTGGGCACCGCCGGGCGGGCATGTCGGGCTGTGCTGTGTCCTCCTCACCCCTGAGCACCGCCGGGCGGGCATGTCGGGCTGTGCTGTGTCCCCCTCACGCCCTGGGCACCGCCGGGCGGGCATGTCGGGCTGTGCTGTGTCCTCCTCACCCCTGAGCACCGCCGGGCGGGCATGTCGGGCTGTGCTGTGTCCCCCTCACGCCCTGGGCACCGCCGGGCGGGCATGTCGGGCTGTGCTGTGTCCTCCTCACCCCT
>VZUI01000434.1:0-39677 GCA_013401135.1 Cettia cetti | reverse complement strand
CATCCATCCATCCATCCATCCATCCATCCATCCATCCATCCATCCATCCATCCATCCATCCATCCATCCATCCATCCCAAAATCCCACTGGATCCGTGGTGAGGCTGCATCTGCTGCCTCTGGGGCTCAGGGCTGGGGAGTGAATTGGAGCCACAGCAGCCAAATTGCTTAAGGATGGCTTAAAATTCAATATCCTCCAAAATTCACCACAATCAGGGAGGAGGAAAAAAGAGGCAAAATCCAACAGAAATTCGCCAAATACTTCATTTCACCAGGAATTAATGTGAACGGGTTAATGGAAACTCCACAAGGCAGGAGCTGCTGAGTTTCCAGGCTTTTCAAGGCCCTTCCCACGAGTATCTGCTGTGGGTGGGGACAAGCTGACTCACAGTTTCCAGGGCTGTAGTAACATTTCAACACCCCGGTGCTCCAGCCTTGGGGACTGATGGCAAAGAGCACATTCCCAGCAGAGTGGTTGGGAAGCTTTTTGACAAAATGTTTTCTTGGGTCAGAAAATGTCATTTTGGCTAAACCAGAATTTTTTTTTTTCTTTTTTTTTTTTCTTTTTTGGTAGCAAAGTACCAGTTTCCACAAAATGTTGCTTGGAAAAGTTTTCTGGAGCGAGACTGGATTTGTAGTCAAACTCACAGAGGTAAAATCCTCTCCCCAAAGGTCCTCAGGGTGGGTGCTGGCCTCCATCCATGGTGGTCTCCATCCCAGGAAAGATGGGGAGCAGAGACACGGATTCTTTAAATCCCTTCTAGGTGGAGCTGGGCCAAATTGTAAAAAATAATTAAGCAAATACTGAGGGAGAAAGATCCTGACTCTAGCTCTGGAGTTGAGAGCCTTGCTCTGAGATAGGGAGTATTGGGTTCAGTTCCCTGGTTTGGCTCAGCACAAACAAGGATTGAACCACAAGTCAGGCCAGTGCCACGAGTACAGGATTATCCCCTGTGCTGCTGCTTTCATTTTTAGGAAAACAAACTCAAGCCATCCCAGAAAAACCCTGCTGCAATCCAAGGAAAGCATTGGTGTCTCTGGTTTTGCAGCACAGGAAGAGTGCCTTCATCCAAACACAATGCCAGCTTCCACTGAGGGAAAAGTGGGGCTTTTCTCCTGAATAAAAGATTAATTTCCATTTTTCCCATGGCAGAACAAGCCAGAGGCACACCTTGGCTCTTGGTCAGTCATAGGGTGAAACACAAAGCAGGAGAAGCATCTCCTGTCACTCCCAGTGGTGCTGAAAATCCCATCTGGGAAGTCCAACCCTCTCTGAGCAGCCTTGGATTCCTGCAGAAAATGCAGAGGCAGCTCAGCAAAGCAGGAAAGGATGAAGGGCTCCATTAGGTGTGCCCAGGCCTCCCTCTGGCAGTGGCATGGCAGGGTGATCTGTGAGCACCACCAGACCTCCCAGTGCCCCTCCTGCTGCCACCAGACCTCCCAGTGCCCCTCCTGCTGCCACCAGACCTCCCAGTGCCCCTCCTGCTGCCACTGACTGGGATTTTCTGTGGCCTTTTGAACTGATGAGAGGAGAAAATGAAGGCTGGGATTGGAGAGGATGAAGGCATTGATTGCTGAGCCTCAATCTGCGGCTTTATCCAGGAGGACTTCCCCCCTCGTGGTGCATGGGGATCTCCAGTGGGTCCCACGGTGGAGTGAGCACGAGGAGGGGATGGTGCAAGATCCCCCCAGTCCCTGAAGGGAGCCCACAGAAAAGATGGAGAGGGACTTTCTACCAGAGCCTGGAGTGACAGGACAATGGGGATTGGATTAAAATTGATGGAGGTAGTGTTAGGTTGGATATCAGGAGGAAGTTCTTTGCTGTGAGTGTGGGGAGGCTCTGGCACAGGTGCCCAGAGCAGCTGTGGCTGCCCCTGGATCCCTGGCAGTGCCCAAGGCCAGGCTGGACAGGGCTTGGAGCAACCTGGGATGGTGGAAGATGTCCCTGCCCATGGAAGGGGTGGGACAAGATAAGATTTAAAATTCCAACACAAACCATTCTGGGATTCTGTAAGAAGGGGTTAGGGATGAAAAGTCACCTTCATCAACTCCAAAAATGGTGCAGCTTCTGAGGCTCCTGCAGGAGACAGATGCACATGCTGAGTCCAGCCTCTGCCTGCATGGGAATTTTGGGAATTTGGACCATTTCCTCAGCCTCAATCCTTCCTTCCCCAGCCTTGGAAGGACCAGCAGCCCCTAAACCCCTCCTGCCCAGCTCTGGCTACAGGAGCCCAGTTCTGTCACATGGACCAGCTGCTCTGCTCAGGTGGGAAGGGAATTACAACCAGAGGACTCATCCAGAAATCACCAGGGGTTTGTCCTTCTATCACCTTTTATTCAGCAGCTTGTGGCCTTTCTGCAGCCTTTCCCAGGCAGATAACACCCAGTTCTGAAACTGCCCCTTACGTCCCTGTTGGCTTGGCTTTGATAAATTGTCATTTTTGAGCTGGAAAGGGACTATCTGAGCAAGAAGAACATCTCTGTGTGCTGCCACCACGCTGATCCAGCAACAAACTGTGTAGCATGCCAAGCCCAGTGTCCTTAAAAAAAAATAAACCTACCACTCTCCATGTTTACCCATAGAATTTGCAAACACAAAACTGGAAGTTCCCCAGAGGGATAGGATTAAAAAAAGGGATTATTCTATTTGGAGCTGGTCCAGAAAGCAAAGGGAGTATATATAAATGTATATGTTTATGTCCAAAACGGATTTTAATTGAGGTTTGTTGTGTCCAGTGGTGCTCTGCTAGAAGCAGGAGCTAGAAACACAGCGGGGCTGGAGGAGAAGGGAGGTTGAGGAAGACACCAAAGCAGATCTGAGAAAGGTCAGCCCTAAATGGCAACCTGTCCATTTCTGCAGTAGTTTGCTCTCCTATTTATGATGGTATTTTCTGGGAAGAGCTGCTCAGAGCCAACTAGGGCAGCCTTGTAAAAAGATAATTTTTCTCCCTTAGAAAACACAAAGACAGACAGACTGGGCTGCTGGCTTTTCTCCCTGCCCAAGATCTGCTGCCCTGGGCAATTTGTTCTGTTGCAGCAGCTCTCTGCTGGAGTGAGTGGCGTCTGGGCAGCTTCAGAGCAGACGCCAGTCACTCCAGTAAAGAGCTGCTCACCACAGCTTTGGTAAATATTTTCTGCAGTGGTGCAGCAGCGTCTCACAGAGCAGCACTGTTATTTCGTAGGCATCTCCAATAATAACTCCGAGAGAAGCAGCCACAAGACATTAGCAAAAGCTGCTGCCACTGACCAAAACTTTGGAGAAGCAGGAACAGAAGTGGGAAGGGAATAGAAATAGGGACTGAGTCACTGGCTGGAGAGGCAGCAAGGGAAAATTGACAAAGGCAAGCTCTAAAGCTGGTGCTGGGACACGGCTGCGGGGTCAGCACACGCTGGGCTGATGCTTCCCCAAATTTCTCACAACCTCTAAATGGGGATATGAAAAACATGATGAGAAAAAGAGAATATTGGCTTCCCTGTTTTGAGTGGGGACCAAAGGTAGCCTGAGGCACCCATTGCTGAAGTACCAAAGCTTCATCTCTTTTTGTGTTGAAACTGCTATTTGAGTGTTCCTGCTGGCAGCTGGCTGCAGGATCTCCAGGGCTGCTTTTCCAACAGAAGGCAGGATTAGGGAGGAAAGGAGCTGACCCTGAAGTCACTGGCACTGCTGGGTGTTCCTGAGAGCAAATCACCTTTAAACAGACACCAGGACACAGCAGGGCACAGTTTGGTCCAGCAAACACCCAGCTGAAACACCCAGCACAGGAGCCGGCTTTGCTGAGAGGGCAGATGGTGCTTGCAAGCCAGTCGGGTCTCCAGGGGATCTTCTCCATTCCATTGCCACATCGTGGAATGAGAAAAGCCCTCTCTGAGCTGGCACCCCCAGGGCTGGCCCTTCTGTTCCTCAAACTCTGCTGAGAACCCATGTCTGCCCAGGAAAATGCTGGCTCTGACATTCCAGGCTGTTGGGAGAGGATCAGGAGCAGCAGCTCCTTCCCCAAGGCTCCCTGGGTGCCAGCAGCACCTCTCCCAGCTGCACAGGGATCCTGGCTGGCACTCAGGCAGCTCTAGGCTGCAGGTGCCCTCTGCAGAGCCCTTTCCATCCTCCTGGAGCCAGGACTGGGGTTTGCCTTAGCTGGACATGCATTTCTGACACTAAACCCTTCTGCTGGTGTTTTGGGGAGCCAAGCCCTGGTGTAGCACCTGTCACATCCTCCAGACAGGTCCCAGCTGAATTCTGGCCTTTATTTGCCTCCTGAGGTGGGTCTGGAACACCTCAGTGCCCAGCCTGACCCAGCACGCTGGTTCTCACCCACCCTTCCCAAAATCCAGCCTGTGCTGGACCCAGCCTGGCTCAGGGGTGCAAAGCTGAGCTGCTGTCTGCACACAGCTTCCCACAGCCCAGCAGGCCATGCTGGGGGAGAACGAGAGGATGGAGCACGGACTGGAGCAGGCACTCGATAGAAAACTCATTTTATAGAAATGTGTGGGCTCACTTTAACCTCTTTTTTATTCAGCTGGTAAATGATTGATGCACAGTGACCAGATGTGGGGAAGCAAGACCAAGGAGAGAGGAGGAGTGTGGAGAGCTCAGCTGAGGGGTTGCAGGAACCAAATCCCAGCAATTCTTGTCCCACATTCCATGGGACCTTCCCTCTCTTCACTGAGCTTCACCAGCCCCGTGGCAGGGACAGCAGCAGCTCAGGACAAGGGAAAGAAGACAATAAATTCCCAAAGCCAGGTTAGGACAAGATTTTTGGCTGAAGTCCTGCCAACCCCTCCCGAAGCCACCTGCAGCCGAGGGCTGTGCCCATGGCAGTGACAGTGACCCAGCTCCCAGGGCCACCCCCATGTCCCTGTGCTCTCCAAAGAGGGGGGACACTGCAGGAGGACAGAGGGACATCAGCCATCCCAACAGGAGCTGTTCCCATCATCATTAGCCCAACAACAAACGCTCCTCGTGCGGCCATAAAGCCAGGGTGGCATTTTTATTAGCTGAGGTTTCCTCCTTTCTTTTTTTTTTCCCCTCCTTTTTTATGGCCTTATCCACAAATGCTGAGAGCCAGAGGGAATTATTTGTTGCTTACATTAAAGCAAGAAGGCCTCAGACCACAGAGCTACAACCACTCCTCGTATCATTATTTTCTTCTTTTTGGATTTATATGAAGCTCATTATTAAACCTGAGCTAACGCAGACATCCTAACAAGGCACCCAGTGCTAATAACTGCTAAACAGCGTTATTAATTATTGTCATTACAGCATTTAATTGATGAAATTGAAGAGAATACTTGCCTACTTTTCCAACAAAAAAAAAAATCCACAAATGTAGCTTATTAACACTAATTCTATTCTCATTGGTAAAACCATTGTTAGATTTCAAAGCCAGCAAGTTTGGTGCATAAGAAAAGCACGAAAAAAGACAGCATAAAAAAATGGCTCATGCTGGGATGGTGGGGCATGCTCCCAAACTCTGGTGTCACTTAGCTGGGATGGGGATGGAGGGAACTGGGCAAAATGAGGAATTCTGTCCCTGAAACCTGACAGCAGCAGCGCTGCTGGCCTTTAGGAGGGGCATAAATCCATATATTCCCTCACAACAGAGCAGGCAGGTCCATGCAGGCCTGGGGAGGCAGGGTCAGCTCTCCAAAGGGTGCTTCTGTGCAGCAGGAGGGAAGGAAGGATCTCCAGAATCCCCTGTGGTGAGCTGGGGGTACAAGATGGGGCTGGGATGCTGCGCCAGCCTCTGTCCTCAGTGCCCCTTGTAAAGATCAGTGCAATTGTTCCTCCTGAGCCCAGACACCCAAACGGCCGCATAAACACCGAGCTGCGCTTTTAATTAAAGATGTGCCGAGATAAAAAGCCGCGCAAACCAATTTTCAACAATTAAAAGTAATATTAGAGGCGTTTGTCTCCCCAGTCTGCATGTGTCCCGAGCAGCTGGGCGGCCTCGCCGCGTTTTCACCGCTGTCAGGACTTTTTGCAGCGATTCCCTGAGCAGGATGAGCCCGCGTCCAGACGTCTCTTTGCTCCAAAGAGTTAAGATTTCACTTGTCAGGCTGTTTTTGTTTCTATTCACATGTCAGTGCCTGTCATTTATTTAGTCAATGGGACATGTCCAAGGGATGGAGACAGACTGGGTTAGTCATTCTGACCGTGGGTCGCCAGTCACTGCAAACTGCCTGAGGTCATTTCCAAAAGCGCCAGGAACAATGAGAGGGAAGCTGGGCCCGGGAGACCTGCAGGAAACGCCGTGGAGATTAAAGACAGAGATAGTCCTTTGCAAAAGTACACTGGAGGAATGTTCCCTATGTTCTGTCAACAGAGTTTCTTCCTCGCTCAAGACTGTCTATTTTAAGTCTGAGCTCGCACCAAAAATGGAAATCCTTGCTCAATGGCTATCAGTGGATCTTGGGTTTCTGGGGCTGCCTCAGCCGAGGAAATGAACCCTCCGGCTCGGCTGGAGCAGCTTCAAACAATCCCTCCTCGCAGCAGCTCTGTGCCTGCTGAAAGGATGGAGCTGCAGCCGTGGCACTGCCCTGCTGCCCATGAGCATCGTCCCCACGGGGTGCCCGCAGGGGATCCTCCAGCTCCGGGCCAGCCTGGAAGGAACATCCCCACCACGGCCGGGGACATGTGGTGCACCGTCCCTGCTCAAGCAGGGTCACCCAGAGCACCTGGCCCAGGACCGCATCAGAGCTGGGGCACTGGGAATGGCATCCCAAGCCCTCACGGCAGCACAGGGCCAGGCAGGGCTGGCAGGACCAGCCCAGGCTCCATCCACCCTCTGCTCCAGGGAAGGGGCTGGAGAGGGAGCGCTGAAACACAACCAGAAATATTTGCTGCAGCATCTTGGGCTGAGCTCAAGCCCCGTGACTGCAGATTTGGGGGAACGGGAAATTCCTCTGGCAGGCAGCTGGGCTTCAGTGCAGGGCTGAAACACACGAGCAGTTTGAGGTGCAGAGATGAACTTTTGGCTTTTTAGGCAGAATAGGCCAAGCCGCCCTTACTTAACACATAAGGTACCTCTGGGTGTTTTGGAAAACACTAACAACAACCACATGATTGGTGTGAAACGCTGCCTTTTCCATCCAGACACACTATTGTTTTCAGATAAATACATTCCATCCAGCTTTTCTTCCCCCTATCCTGACTTTCTGCATGTGGCTTCTGCATCTCAGGAAGATGGGATGGGGAATGGGGGTGGTGGCCCAGCAGGAGCCACTGGAGTCCTCTGGCTTGGGAATTAGGGATGGGGGCTAAACCCTTCCCTGGGTGAGGGCACAGGAGCCAGAGCTACGGGACAGGGAAGGAAGGATGAGCAAAAGGAGCTGCACAGTAGATGTGTAGTAAGTTTTTTCTAGGGGAAAACAGAAAATGCATTTTTTTACACGCACACATACAGAGGAGAAAACCCAAATTCCTCAGCGTGGTATTTGTGAAGCCACTCGGAGACATGACACAGGCCAGCTCCGGGAGACTTCTCCACGTGTTGTTAAAGATTCAAATTACAGAGCAATTTGGAGCCTTTGAAGACGTCGGAGTGGGCACAGCGAGCCCGGGGGCTGCTCGGGGCAGGGTCTGTCTGTGCTGCAGACGGAGATAACGCAGAGCCACCGGAGCCAGGAGCCAGCAATGACGGAGGCTCTGGGGGAATCGGCTCTGCCTGCAGATAAGGGAAGCATCCTGCTTTGAGCACGGGGTAAACAACTTTTAATACACAAGTGACTTATCTGGAGAGCCCCACGGGAGGAAGCGGCGCTGGCCGAGGCTCCGCAGGCACATCTGGGCGGTGTGACACGGCGGGGACACGGCACAGCCACGGCACCCCGGGGCTTTGGGCAGCCCGGGGGGGTTTGGGGAGCCTGGCTGCTCATGGGTGCTTTGGGTAAGGCTCAACCAGCTCCCAAAATGGAATGGAGAGGGATGGATTTGTCTCCAGGAGAGGGACCAGGGCTCCTGGCCCACAGGTGGCCTTGTGGTTGAGCAGGTGGGGATGGAGTCACCCAAATAAAAAATCACAGAACAGCTAGGCAAAATCAGAAAGACTCCAAAAAGAGACTTAAAGCCTCTTTTTAAACAAAGAGCTGCCAACACCAATCACATTCCCCACCAACAACACAGAACACTGGATAAAATTCAGGTGTATTTTCATTGATAAAGCCAGGAAAGCACTCCCAAGCTGGAGCACAACTCCCAGATGTCTCATCACAGCTGGAGAAGGCTGCTTGTTTCATCATGGCAGGATAAGGTTGGGGAGAAATGAGGAGATCCCAGGCAGTCCCTGGTGCTCCCTGTGTAGCTGCAGGGTTCATCTCTGAGCTCTGACACCTTGCTGAGCATCACTCCCGGGTGGCACCTGGGGGGACACGGCCAAAGCCTCGGCCCTTTGTGTTTTTTTGGGGAGAGGAGATGGAGTCAGGAGGGAGCAGGAAGAGCTGCTCTCCAGTTGAGAGCCTGATTTATGGCTGTGGCCTCAGGCAAATCCCTTACTGGCTTTGTGGTTTCATTTCCCCATCTCTACAATCTCTTCCACGGGTCATATGTGAGGGGGAATTAACAGTCAAACTTCTTTTTTAATAAATATTTAAAGATTTGTCTCGTGTTTTATGTATATTTCTGAATGATCTTCCTGCCCTTGCACAAGGGTCTCTCCCTGCCAGCTTTTCAATCCCAGCTCCTCTCCCTGGTGTGGAGCGATGCCTCTGCTGCAGATTTGGGCTTTCACTGAGTAACAATTAAAGCTGTTTCAGTTAAATGTAAAGGCATGTGAAGAAAGTTTTCTGCTGCCAGATCACTGCTGGGTGCCAGCAGCAACCTAAACTGAAAGGTTCCTCTGCAAAAACTCAGCCAAAGCAGCACCCAGCACCCAGCAATGGGCTCTGAGTGACCCCCAGCACTCCAAAATTCCCCATTTATGCGTGAAGCATGAGTAAAAACTCTGTTTTCACCAGCCCAGCATGATTTGGAAGTGAAAGCACAGGCTTGAAGCTCCTCTGAGCTGAGGCCAGTGGAAATTCAGTGTGGGTTTGACCCCAGCACTGTGCACGCTTTAGTCTCTGCCTGTTTATTGTTAAACTCATTAAAACCATCGGGGGTTTTGCATCTTTAAAGTGTTTTCTGACTTCATAAAATATGTGAATGCTTAAGAAAGAATCTGTGTGCAACTGTATGAATAGTGACTAACGAGGAGGAATTCTGTGGTGTTCAAAGGGAGGGAAGGGAGCTGAGGAGCCCGTGGAGTAATGAGTTCATTTGCCTCCAGCCTACCTGGTGCCCAGCCCACCCTCCCTCAGACCTGGCTGCTGGTGGACCCTGTGAGTGATTTTAAACTAAAGATTCAAAATTAGCTGTCTCAGATGTGCCTCAGCACAAGGTCGGTCACCTCCTTACAATATGGATGTGGAATTTCAATGAGAAGAAATCCAAAGAATTTCAGAATGAAGAGTTTTGATTCTCTGAGTTGAAATCATCTCCATTTCTAACCCACACTTCAGTCCAATTTTAAAATGCTCTAAGGTTTGGAGAGCAAATCCCTCCATGCATTCAACCAACATTTTTACTCAAGTCCTCATTTCCCAGAAAGTAATTTGGTTTATTTAGAACTAGGACAAAAATTTGCAACTGCCAATGATCCATTTTCATCCCAGATTTAATGTAATAAACTTTCTGGAACTGCTGGAAGTTGAAGATGTCATTAAGTGGATACCTGGTACTGGCACCAAGATTCATGGAATTCCCCAAACTCATCCCAGGCTTTAGCAGCCCTGCTTAGGGGGTGTTTACAGCTTATTCTCCTTTTGCAGGAAAATGATCCCAAGTTCTAAACCTGATGGGAGGCACTTTGCTGTCTGTCACAGGGGCACATGCTGAGCTGTGGCAGTGAAAAAAGCCAGCAATGCTCAAAGCACTGCAGAATCCCAGCAGAACCAGGCATGTGAGGAATATTTTATATTTAGGCAGAAGAGGGGGAAGCAGGAGCTGTATGATGCTGGGTTTTTCATGATGAAGAACATTCCTCCCTGCCATGGGAAAAGGTCCATGGTTTATTTTCCTGAGGAACAACTGTGTCCTGTGTTTCCCACCAGGTTGCTTATGATACAGAACTGGAGCAACCCTACCCCTCTCTGAGTCCTTTTCAGCCCACGTGGCTTTACTGGCCAGGATGGGAAGAAGACTTGGAAAGCACAAAAAACCCCCACAACAGCAATTGCAAAAAGAAACAACTGGCTTAATGGCTGTACTTGATGGATGGACTTTATATTGGATATTGGGAAGGAATTCCTGGCTGTGAGGGTGCTGAGGCCCTGGCACAGGGTGCCCAGAGAAGCTGTGGCTGCCCCTGGATCTCTGGAAGTGTCCAAGGCCAGGCTGGAGCAAGCTGGGATAGTGGAAGGTGTCCCTGCCCATGGCAGGAGTGGAATGGGATGAATTTTAAGGTCCCTTCCAACCCAAACCACTCTGGGATTCTGTGATGGTAAAGGTCTTTTTCCAACCTAAACTATTCCATGATTCCAGCCTCATCCTCCCAGGCTCTCCTGAGCTGAGAGATCTCCTTTAACCTTCACAGTCCCTGGAAGAAGAGCCTGTTCCTGGGTGTTGTTTTCCCCTGCACCTTCTGTCCCTCCTGTGCCCCTGCTCCACCTTCCCCACCGTGCCTGAAGCTCCTGAGCCCTGGGTGAGGTGAGGAAGCAGCAGTGCTGATCAAACCAACAGCAGAGGGGTGGGAAAGGGTCCCAAACGAGGAGCCCACAAAGCCTCCTGTCCAAGAGGCAGGGAAGTGTTCCCTGCAGTGCTGAGCTGGGGCAGCTCTCAGGGCCTGGGCAGCACAATGGGAACCCACGGGTGGGAATGAGCACTCGGATCCCAGCAGTAACAGACTCTGCTGCCGCCTGGGAAGCTCCCCCTTTGATTCTCTTGGAATGCCTAAACCAGTGCCTTGGCCAGGAACAGGCTCATTTGCAGCAGTCAGTCACATTTCGTCCCCAAATGCTCTCTCTGTCCCTGGGCTTGACCTCAGCACCCTCCTCCTGCCAGGGCTGCTCTGTCCTGGTCTCCTGTGCTGCATGTGAGAAGGTGGAACAATGCAGCTCCCTGAGCAGCCCTCCAGCACCGAGGAGCTGGACATTGTTTTCTTTTCCTGTTTTGTTTTGCATGGAATAACTCCCCTCTATGGAGTCACCTCGGCTCCAGAAACAGACTATTAATAAACTTAACTGCTTTGGGGAGCCCAAGCCAAACGCTGGCCTTAGAGGGGAAAAAATAAAATCTACAATTGCACAGAGCCTTTTCATCCCTGTGAACCTTCAGAGGGATATGTGGTGATTATCCACCACGTCACCACGTCCCTGCTGGCTCTGGGAGCCACCACAGCCCAGCCTGCCCGTGCTGGCCCTGGGCTGAATGAGCTCTGTAGGCACAGCAGAGGCTTTCCCTAAGCTGGGGCTCTTTGGTGGCTTCCATCAGCTTGGTTTTGGTTCACAAATCCATGTTCCTACAATGGGGACCATGGGTGGCCCTGAGGTTAAGGCACAGAGCACAGAAGTCTGGAGCTCAGCAGAGTGCTTCGGTATCAAGGTTTTCTCTGCTGGCCCCACCAGGTTCTGCAGAACATAAACTTTAGGTTTTACAAAGAAAACCAGCTCCATTATTTGGGAGTGCAAGGTCCAATTCAAGCAGCCAATGGGGATGAAAACACAGATGAAGTCTGTGCTCCCCATTCAGTGTTAAATCTTTCCAGGCACAGGTTTAGACTCTCAGGCTTAATCACCTCAGATAAAACCAAGGGTGTCCAGCAGCAGGAAACAGTCAGGGAGCTCAGGAAGAGGCTGAGAGTTTATTTGGTAGTGGGTGAGATGATATTTAAAATATATAAGTACAACACCCAACCTAGAGATGGGACCAGAGGTCCCGTGGAGACACAGAAGGAAGAAGATCACGTGCCAGATCTTTCTCCAAGTGACACTTGAAGCCAATGGAGTTGCTCTGGATCTGTGTTAGAGAAGCCAAAACCAGATTTTAGCACCAGTTCTGGAATGGGATGGCTGTAAGCCTGACAGAGAAGGTTGAATACTGAGTCCAGGTGCCATAGGCATATGGGTCTCCCAAAGAACAGAGGGGTTTAATTATTTTCCTTTTTAAAATTTATAAAATTACTAGAGATATGAAAAAAGAAAAAACACAAGCCAAGTGTTCAACTTGCACTCACAAACCACAAACCAGCACCTGCCCCCTACCCAACTCCCAAAATAAACTTGAGCCTAAAATTCAGTAATTTTTAAAACAGCAGGTCTTTCACTCAAAATCCCCAAATAACTACAAGTTTCACTTTCTTCCATTATCTCCAGCATCAAGAAATCCTGGCAGCTTCCCTTCCACATAACAACTGCCTCTCCTTGGCATTAACCTGCCCCCAAACATCACTGAGGTGCATCACCTCTATTTTCCTGCCTATCCTGGAATGAAATCCCTGTTTGCCCAGGCTGAGGGCTGGGACCTTGCCCTGTCCTTGCTCCTGGCCCTCAGAACACCTTGTTCATGTGCTTCTCCTCAGACTGGGAGCGTGTTCCCCTCTCTCCCTGTGGATGAGGCTCTGCCTGATGTGCAGGGACTTGCTTTGGCACCATCTGATTAGCTGCTGTTAACATCACTTATCCTGCTGCAGTTTCTTCCCAGTGAGCAATGAAACATTCCTAATCCAGGCAGATTAAAGAGAAACACATTTCATCATCCACCCCTCAGCTTCAACCACTCCATTAGAAGGAGAAAGGTGTTTGGGTTTGGGAATTGCTCACAGCTCCCTCGGGTTGGAGCAACCATGATGGAGACACAGCCTGACAGATCTCAGCTCCACAGGGGTGTTTGGCTGTGAAAACGATTTTCATGGTGCTTTATCTCAACCTGCTGCAGATGTTTTGTACCCTGGCTGAGCCCAGCCTGAAGTGCTGCTGCTTCCAGACACTTCCCAAGGCTTTCCATGCCGGGTCAGCTGCGCCCAGTGCTGCTGTCCAGCCTCCTCCCTGGCTCAGTCTGGGAATCAGGAGAACATATCCAGCATGGCCTTATCCAGCACACACTTCTGGTGTTTTAACCTGGTCTTCTAAGCTTGCGTAGCTGCTCTCAGTGGATATGACCACCTGCACACATCCCCAACCACGGCAGGGACTTGTAAAGTTGTGGGTCAGTCACCACCTAATTTAGCTGTGCCACAGGTGAAGGGCTCCATGAACATTCCAGCTGGGAGGAGAGCAGCCTCTGAGCAGCACTGCTGGGAAAACCCAATCAATCTACAGCCCAGAAGATGTGACACCAAAGAATTTACAGTCAGGATGGAAATATTGTGTCAGAAAAAGCTGGAATTGGAAGCTGCATTTTTGTTGCCACCGAGAAATCTCATCACAAGGTAAAAATAGGGAGGAAACCAGATCTTCAGTATTTCTGCTGCTCATGGGGCAGGTTATTTTTATTATCACCATAAAAAAAAAAAAGATTCTGCTTTGAGAGGTTTGGGGAGGTATCACTGGCTTTCTAAAACCTCTCTCTGGAAAGGGTGGTGACCACTAACCCCAGGTAAAACAACCAGCCTTGATCCCTCCCCAGAGGTTCCCGTGTGCCTTGTTTTGCCTGATCCCTTGACATTGTGCTCTTGGAGCAGGGGCTATGTGTGCCTGCCAGCAAGACCCTGCTATAAACCAGGAAAGTTCCCACTTTCCTGGGTCATGGCTGGACAAAACAAAGCAAGAACAGAGGCAGCAGCACGGAGGAGCCCTGCCACGACACCGAAAACCAATTTAGATTCAAACCAAGCTTTTCACTTGCCACCAAAATAAGCAACTTATGGAACTGCTATCCTCCCCAAACCACAGGGTTGTTTTAATGACCTTCCATTTAAGCATTAAGGAGTGAAATGTCTAATCCTGTCGAGTGTGTAAGAACGTGACTCATTCCCTCAGCCCTGTAAGCTGCCTCCTTTTTGGCAGCTGCTCTGTACTGCAATGAGAGCAGCCTTCAAAATGGCAGGGCTTGGATCTGCTCACCTGGAATGAGAAATAAACCCTAACTGCAGGTAAGAGCTCAGTAAATGTGTGTGTGCAATAATATTATTCCAGTTGCCAAGCAGCAAGCAGGAGGTGCAGTAAAGGAAAGAGATAAACTCATGTGATCAGGGGTGTGCTCTCAGAATCATTGAATCCTGGAAGGGTTTGGGTTGGAAGGCATCTTAAAGCTCCTCTTGTCCCCATGGGCAGGGACAACTTCCATTATCCCAGGTTTCTCCAAGTCCCATCCAACCTGGCCTGGGACATTCCCAGGGATGGGGCAGCCACAGCTTCATTCCCTCACATGGGAGGGTTTATCCAGCTGTGCTGGGTTTATCCCATCTTGCCCAGTGGTTAAGGCCAAGATTTGCTCTGTCTGAATAAAAAGGGAAAGGTGATGATTTGAAGTAAATATGAACTCAAACCTCCTAGAAATCCCTGCCTGTCCTCCTACTGGCAGCCCTGAGCTTCACACGGGGCAGAAAAAGGACAATGTGATGGGAGAAAATGTGGCTGTGATCATCCCCTGTGTGGGTGGGTTCTGCTGATGGAAAAGGTGATGGTCTTCCAGTCAGCTCCTTAAACTGACCTGTGATATAAACAGTGAACAAACAGGCAGGAACAGCCCATGCCTGTGTCCAACTGCTTCTGTTGTTCATGTAACCACTTGTTTGTCCATGCTGCAAGATGCCACTGGGGCAATTAATGGGGTGAGCTTGCCCCTAATGGGTTTTTTCATCAGCAGAACCCAAACCACGGAGCCCTCCCTTGCAATTCTCCAAGAAACACAGTTGCTGCCTCAGTCTTCCAGTTGAAAAAGGATAATTGCTCTATCAAGGAGAGCTCTCAAGATCTCCCAGGAGATGTTCTGGAGCTCTGGATCAGGTCCTAAGCATGCATGATTCACTGAAATAAACAGTGGTCTGCATGTTTAAACTTGGCTTTCAAACTGGCTCCCAGAAATGAAGGGCCCACATTCCCTGGAGCAGCAGCATCAGACAGGACGTCCCTCCTAGAGGTGGCTGGTGGTCATCCTTCAAAATGAAAGTTGAAATTCTAAACTTGCTTCAAAAGCCTGGTTTAGCACACACAGAAATGCAGCTCTGCAAAAATCCACTTGTACCTCCTTTTCCTTTCTCTTTTAGCTCTTTGGCTGGAGGAGGTGATGCCCAGACCCAGCCAGCCATGTGTGGGATGTCAGAGCTAGTGCCACCCATCAGATCCCCAAAATCATGTTCTTCTCCTTTTTGTATTAAGCAGTGCATTGCACCTGAGTTGTTCCCACTCCAACACCTCCAGCTTCACACACGTTGTTCAATTGGCAGCTCAAAGAAATCAGAAACAAACTTAATGTGAAACCTGACAGTCACCTCACTGCAAAGTTTGGTGTAGTTACTCCATCCATGGAAAAGACATGAAAACCAAGACAGTTTTAAAAAGAGACAGAGGAAGCACAAAGGAAGAGAAGAACAAAACAATCCTCATGAGATGCACTGCAATGAACCCAGGGATGTCATTTACTGAGTGCAGCGTTTGCCGCGAGTGTCACCCTGATTTTTTCTCTCTAAAGATCAGTTCAGTTAAACTGAATTTCACACCTACATTTGAGTCTGTGTCTTGTCCAACCTTCCAGCTGCCAGACAGGAGGCTGCTGGCATCCCTGCCCCAGCTGCCAATAAAGGCCTGGCACCTGGATTTAAGGATTTAAGGCTAAGGATTTTCTGTAGGAGGCTCTTCTGTGCCGACAGTTATGAATCTCCAGGGCTGTGTAGACATTTCTATCAGTGCTGGCCATCACTCAAATCCTTGCAAACAATGACTAACAGAGCCCACACATGGCTCTGAGGGAGCTGTGCTCTCCAGCCTGGCTGTGTCACACGTGTAGGGTCGAGAGACCATCGGGACCAACAGGAGGATGCACATGGTTCCTTCAGACCCAAAGAACTCCCATTGTGGTGACACCCACTGCCTGGCACCCACGTGGGAATCCAGTCTACAATGGGAACACTGAACTGATCATCAAACAGAAAGAAAAAATTGGGGTGACATTTGCAGCAAATGCTGCACCCAAGCTGAAAAGCCCAGAGCAAACTCGGGTCAACATCTCCACGGTCTGGTCACGCCTCTGATGGCAGCTCTGACAGCCTGTGAGTCACCCAGAAAAGATTAGAGGAAAGTTACCCTCTGTTTTAATGAATGAATAAGCTCTAAGGTTTTTCTAGGGTGTGGAGAAAGATAAGGCTTAAGGAGGAAATGCAATTGTCTGTGGAGCCTTCAGGTCTACCAAGTGCTTCCAGCACGTTCCTAGAAACAGCTGGCATTTGATCCTACAAATTAGGGATGCCTTTGAATCATGTTCTGGACTAACTGGAACCAGTGGCCCGAGATCCTGGCTGCAGTGCATGTCACTGGGGAGGGTTTATAGGCTTCATGAAGGTCATCACCCACTGCCAAGTGCTACAACACTTTAGAGATCATTCTTTTGAGCTACAGCGTGCAGGGAAGCTAATTGTGGAAAAATCTCTGCTGAGCCTACTTAGATCCCTGGAAATCTGCAGGGACAGCTGTAGCACCAGGAGCATCTCCCACATGTCCCAAGCAAAGGGCAGGGACAGGCTGTGCTTCCATTCCAGCTCCCCAGCAGCAGCAGGAACCAGTGGTGGCCACACAGGGTGAGGCAGCTGATTTTGTTGGCTCACCCCTCCAGAGGTTTGGATGTTGAGTGGGTGGGAGGCCCATGGAAGGGCATCTCTTTGGGTCTGTGCAAGAGGTTTGTGGATCAAACCCTACCAGCCCTACAGGTAAGCAAGAACTGCTCCACTCCCACCACAGAGCTCAAACTGGAGCAGCTGGAGCTCCGTCATGTCCATTCTGGAGCTCCATCATGTCCTTCACTGTGCCTTGCAGAGGCCTTGGAGGGCTCAGCCCACCAGTGCCTGGGGCTGCTGACCTGCCAGGGCATCCATCTCCAACAGGGACCCTGGTGGGGCCTTCTTGGAGCACCCCTGAGTGGGTCCTTCACTGCAGGTCATTTTCATGATTTTATCTCTACCATGGCCCCGGGTTTGAGGTGGGTTATCCCATGGGGTGTGCTGTGGCCAGGCAGGCTCCCACCTTGAGGAGCCTGGAACACCAGCAGCATCCAAGCTCTTCTGCTGCCACCGTGTCTAGAACAGATCAGGAGGAGGTTCCAGCCTGGGCAGGCACTGGGAATTCGTGTGGCTGCCACAGGATCCCTCACACTGAACTTTTGGTCTCCTTGCAGCATGAAACTGTAAATTATCCCTGTTGTGGCCCCTCAAGATGCATGTGAAAGATGCAGCCAGGAATGCTCAAGTTCACCCACTGGGGAAACGTCGTGTTACGTGAAGATTGCAGCCTCCCCCCCTTATCTGGGAGGCAGCTGATGAAGGGCCTGGCGTCAGTCTGGCAACTCTGATGGCTCCCATTTAGCACCAGCAGAGAGCTGCCTATCAGCAGGACGCTGGGGCAGATAGCAGCCAGGACTATCTAATCACATACCTTTTGCATTAGTGCTGCCATATATTCCTTCCATTTACAATCCCGAGACTGGGCCCGCACTGAATTTTCACAGGAATGAACTGTCAACAACCCCATCCTTCCCAAGGCCTAAAAATGGGAGCTTTATCACAGAGGCCAGTAGACTTCTTTTCTTAGACTTCCAGGCAATGGCCAGAGCAGACTTGGAGCCCCCACGAGCGAGACATTAAGGAGACCTTTCTGAGATAACAGCAGTTCACTTGGCTCTCTCAAGAATGCCTCATGGCTGTTCCTTTTCAAAGCAGAAGTAAGGAAACCAGCTCAATTAGAGCCTATCAAGAAACTTTGTGTCTCCTGGTTTGTTTACCTTTTATCAGTGCTCTTAATATGCTTTCCTGCTTTTCCAAAGGGAGTAGGAGGACTTTGCTTTGTAAGATCCCACTAGAAAAATCAAGTAAGAGGCAGTTTTTTAAAGCAACAAATCAGAGTTAATAACGGGAGGGCAAACTTGATGTTTCACTGCTTTTGGGTGCGTGATTAAGTTTGATTTTGCAGAAGGAGATAGCTGTGCTCAGCACACATTGCCAACCTATAATCTCTCGGGTCATGTCTAAATAGTCTGTGCAACCATTAGTTCTTCTGCCAGCCAAATGCACATTAGGACTTGTCCTAAATGAAGTGCCCGGTGAAACATCCTCTCCAAGAATGGCATCTCACAACATTTTTCCAAGCCAAGCCAAGCCCTGACTCGGCAGAGCAGACTCAAGTTCAGCAGCTCTCAGAGCCTACATTATGCCATTAATCGAGGGCATAATTAACCATGGCCAAATCTCACAAAAGTGCCAAATTAGATTTCACTTGAGACAAGCAGATGGATTTGGGATGACTGGAGCAGTCCAAACCCTGCCTGCCACTGAAGCCTGGAAGTCTGGTCACAGATGGAGAATCAGATTTGCAGCCTTCACATGACTCAGCTCTCCAAGCTGGAATCAGAAGCTCAAATCCCCCTGACCAGAGATGTGGACACACAGTTCCCTGCAGTGCTTCTGAAAATAAAGATTTTCTTTTGGAGGTTGGTTGGTTCAGTTGGTTCATCCTACATTTATACAAAAGCTTTTGTTTCTCCTGCACCCCTGACCTGCAGGTGAGCTAGAGCCCTGCCAGTGCCCTGCACTGCCACGCAGATCCCTCTTGTGTTGAGAAGGGAAAACAATAACAGGAAAAGGAGACAAATCCTTCATTAAAACCTGGTGTTAAACCACTGAAAACCCTGCATAAATGTTCAGAGGATTTTTTTCATATTGCAGTGACTTAGCTCCCACCTGCTGCATCCCAGCACCACCCTGAGCTGTCCAAACCTTGCTGTGTGACCTCTGCTTACCTCCATCGTGTTTGAAACTTTACTGATTCACTTTGGGATGGTTTAGGACAGGGAAAACACAAAGTCTGGCCAGTATTTCCATGTGTAACTTAGGGGTTGGGCTACTAAACATCCAGCCTCACCCTGTCCCTCCAGAAAACTAATTTTACTCATTTCCCACTGGGAGATAAAATGCAGGTCTGCTTCCATTCCAGAGTTCTTTGGCTGAGACACAAATAGCTTTGGAAACACTCTTATCTGTGCTCAAACATCCTTTTAGAAAATGTATCAGCCTGCAAAGGGCTGTCCTGGTACCACAAAGCCTCTTCATATGAAAAATGGGAGCTCAGCCCACAGCCAGATCTTGTCAAGGAGATTTGCTTTCCTCTAAACACCAACATCCCACAAAGCTGGAGGGAGGAACATCCCTGTGCAGGAGAAACCTTTTACAGACCGTCCACCCTGGGAGAAACCTGCCCACACATTTTGGGGGCTCCTTAGCAGGATGTCCCTGAGGGTTTTGTCCTCCCCGTGGTCACGGGGAGGTGATGCTGCACCCCCCGCACAGCCCCAGTTTATTTCCTGCCTGGAGCGCTCCTGTTACCCAAGGCAGCTTCCCTGAGACCCTTTGTTTTTCACGTGCTTGACATTTTTCACGGTTCCTCTCACCCAGGCACAGGCTCAGCTGAAAACAAGCCAGGCTTGTATCAATTGCTGAGAGCAGGAGCGGTTCGGAAACGCGGGCAAGCTGAAACCTGGGCTGGGACAGCTCGGGGCTGGCTGGGACATCCCGGGGCTGGCTGGGACAGCTCGGGGCTGGCTGGGACATCCTGGGGCTGGGACAGCTCGGGGCTGGCTGGGACATCCCGGGGCTAGAACAGCTCGGGGCTGGCTGGGACATCCCGGGACTGGAACAGCTCGGGGCTGGCTGGGACATCCTGGGGCTAGAACAGCTCGGGGCTGGCTGGGACATCCTGGGGCTGGAACAGCTCGGGGCTGGCTGGGACATCCCGGGGCTGGAACAGCTCGGGGCTGGCTGGGACATCCCGGGGCTGGAACAGCTCGGGGCTGGCTGGGACATCCTGGAGCTGGGACAGCTCGGGGCTGGCTGGGACATCCCGGGGCTGGAGCCCCCGTGCTCTGGCAGTTCCCTGGACCTGACCTCCCTCTCACAGAGGTGACACTGGGCTCACGAGGGTTTGGATTTCACAACCACAGCTTTGGCACCACTGCTGTTACGGTGCCAGAGAGGAACCATCCCTAACTCCTGCCACATCTGCTGCCCGAGGGCACTCACACCCTGGCTGCCTAAAGCGTTGTGTATATTTCTGAGGGAAACAAACAAAAAAAAAAAAAAGAGTTTTGCTTTGCATAGCAGTAACAGTGAAATCCCAGCACACCTCTCTGCTCCTTCCCTCCGTGCCAGCCAAAGCTGCTCCTCACATCTCTGCAGAGGAGCTCTGGGACCTGGCAGGTTTTGGGTGCCTGTCTCACCAGCCCAGGCTTGGTGGGAGCTGCTGACTTGGGCTTTGGAGCCCACCTTGGCTCCATCTCTGTGAACCCCAGGATTTCCTCTCCCAGTGAGGGAGCAATGGGAGCACAGGGGCTGCCAGTGAGCCCCCACCCTCACCTGCTTCTCCCAGGCTCATCCCTAGCCTGTCCCAGGCTTATGCTCATGGCAAAGGAGCCCCAGTGCAGAAGAGATGCCTGCAGGGTGGATAAGGGGACAAGAGGAGAGGCAGAGGCTCCTCATGTCCCTTGTCCAGCCTTGCACTGGGGATGCCACCCAAGGGAACTACTCCTCCCTGATGGCTCCCAGTTCCTCTTCCTCATGGGCTGCCTGATGGCTCCCAAATCTCCTGTGCTGTGGAGCATCAGCAGCCCCGTGCAGACATCTCCAGATGAGCTGCAGGCTCCTTCCCATGGCCTCGGGGTCACCGGCGCTGCTTTTGGGACGCAGGGCTCTGGTGTTGTGGGGATGTGCTTCCACTGCCCTGCACTCCACTCTGGTGTCTTTAAAGGCTGACATGTTGCAAAATAGGAACAAAATGTTTGCAGCACACTATCAAACCTCAATGGCTTCATTTATCCCCCAGGACTGGTGCAAATGTTCAAACAGATAGCGAGGAGCCGGGCCCACTGCCCTTGGCCCAGAGCCTGGAGAGCATTTTCCATCAGCTCTGTTTAGGAGTTGTCTCCCCTCAACACTCCATCTACCTTTGTCCTTTGACAAAAAGCCCCTCTCCCAGTATTCCTGGGGTTAGTCTCATCAGTGATGGCATTTTCTGGTGGGACAGTTGTTGCTTTCACCTGCTCTGACCCACAGGAAGGAGGTGGCTGCAGGTTGCAGCCCTAAATAATCCCTAAACTCTACAGGATTTCATACAGAAAGAGCAGATCTTTTTTTCCTTTCATTTATTAACATGGACAAACTTGCCTGGAGCACCCACTGCTCTGAGATATTTAGAGAAGTTCTATTTATTGACAGGTCCCTCCCTTGCACACCCTCACTGCACACCCCACATCTCTCCTCACATGTTTATGTCCCCAAAAAATAGAAAGGGATAAAAAAACCCCTGCATTACATGAAACCCATCATTTCACTCACTTAATGGAACACATTTTCACATGCCTTCACCCCAGCTCTGAAGCTGGAGGCTGCTTTTGCTTGGCCATATTTTTCATGCATTTCATTTCCTTATCGCACCATATAATTTCAGACAAATAAAAATCTGGGCTTTCACTTGCACAAACACTTGGACATGAAAACCTGGTCCCTGCCAACTCTTACAAACACATCCTCATAGCTGATGGGCTTTGTAAGGCCTCGCTCCTGGGAGACCTGTGAATGTATCAGAATCTCCACTTTCCTCTTTTTTTCAGGAGTCATTTTCTGGCCTTGATGGTTCCAGAGAAAAAAAAAAAAAAAAACAACAACAAAAAAACCCAAAAAACCCCAAACCCAGGAACCCAAATAATGCCAAAGGTAGAAGGCAGAGAAGAGAACTCCCTTGTTACAATTTAAAAGAATATGCATTTGCTGGAGTTTTAAGGGAATCTGGTGAGCTGGGGTTGGCAGAGGTTTGGGAGCACAGCACAGGACCCTGCTCCAGCACCTCCTTTGGAAATGGGGTCTGGAGCAACACCCTGCTGGGGCTCTCCCCCTGGACAGCCCTTCACCAAGGACTCAGCATCACCCTTTCCAGGCTGCTTTTCCACTGCTTACAAAATCTAAAGATGCATTGTATGTACAGACTGCCTCTGCCAAGAAAAATAAACTCAAGAGATGCCTTTTTCTTCCAGGCACTCGCAGGCAAACCAATGCAAATATTAACAATCACTATGTTAGACCCCAGCTCCTGTGAAATAATAAAAGAAGGTGACACTGTAACCCTGGGCCTTAAATCATGTGTGTAATGCACTCCTGTCCATCTGCTGCTTTCCATCCTAAAGCAATTAATAGATAAGTGTTAAGACAGAAAGTAATAATTCCAGGAAGTAGGACAATTAATTTTTGTGGAAGACTGAGGTACTGTTTGCTTTTTTCTGGTGGCAAAAAATTCATTGCTGGTGCTGGCAGTGGGAATTGAAGGGCAGTGGTCCCTCTGTTGCAGACCTGCTGCAGCCCATGGGAAAAGGGCTGTGGAGGGTGCAGGATGCAGAGCTCAGGGTATCTGTCCCTCCATCAGTGCACCTCCAGCTATGTTTGACAGATCAGCATCACACAGTGGGGGCTTCCAAAATAAAGAACACGCCCCTGGGGCCTTCTAATTAAATGCTGTAGGGCAAAAAAGGGGAGAGAAGATTTCACAGATGTGCTGGTGTCAAGGATCTGTCCCCAGCTTTACAACTTTGCTCAGCATTTCCTCAGAGGAAAAGCAGAACCAAGGAGCTCAGAACACCAGGGGCTCAGCACATCCACATTCCAGCCTCTATTTCCACACACAACAGCCCCAGAAAGTCCCTTCCTGCTGCCACACAACTCGATGGGAGCAGAATCTGCTTGCTCAACTCCTGGAGAGTAATTGCAGGCTAATAACATGCGCTGGCATGTGGGCTGGGATGTGAAGTATGTGTGTAGGTGCCTCTGGAAATATGTCACTTGGAAAACACCCCTTTAGCCCACAGAAGCACTGTTCAGCAACAGGAATTCCTTCAGATCCATATCCATTCAAACTCTGAAGCCACTTGTTGTTGCTCTGCCAGGCACTAAAGCAGAGATAAATGAAGGAATTTACACATCAGACATCTTGGATTCCTCTCCCTCCTTTCCCAGGAGCAGGATGAGGGGACAGTTAATGATCCTAGTTTATGGTATAAATATTTTGACAGAATATATTTTGCTACCATAAATCTTAACAGCTCTGGCTGTTTTTAAACTCTGTTTATTCCCCACCAAGAATCTGTGTAAAGTAATAATATCTGAAGTATTTTTTAAGGAGCATAACCTGTCCCTAGGAAAACATTTTCCTTCCTTTAAAATAATATCACTTTGCTTCACAAAGGAAGTCCAAATGTCTGGAATTACAGAGCATCCAGGACTCAAAGCTCTGTTTTTCCATCTTTAGGTGAGATCTCTATATCTGTGTAGGATCCCTTGCTCACACAACATTCCTGGTGGGCTGCTGTTACCCTGTGCCCCTGAATCCCACTAATCCCAGCCAAGAACTCTCAGATCAGCACAGAGGGAGGAGGAAAAGCTGTTCCCAGACAGTCCATGAATAACTGGGAATATCTCCAGGGAACCAGGTTTAACTTCTCCTGCCAAACCATCACCCTGCAAGGCTCTCAGTCCCTCCTCCTCACCTGCTGGGCCCAATTTCCAACACTGAGAGGAACAGAGACCTTGAGACCCCAAATTTCACAGCAGCTGCCCTGTGCTGGGACCAGACAGGGATTTGTTCCCCAAAAAAGGTGACTGGGGAACTCGGGCAGTGAGCAGCACCTTCCACTGCCTGTCCCACGGGAGCAGCAGGGGCTGTGATGGGCAAGCCATGGGAAATCACCCAGATGGGATTATTAGAGGGCCAGGGAGTACAAATCCCAACAAAACCAAGCTTTGTTAGCGCCACTTCTTAATGAACAACCCATTTAATTACACAGTCCACAAGGAACCAGCTTGGAAGAACTTTCCAATATCCTTCCTGGATGTCATTACAGCCAAACAGCTGCTAATGGGATGAATTTCAAGCAGAAGTTTAGCTGGATTTTGGGGTTTAGAGTGTGCTGGGACACGTTTCCCACAGCAGAGCTGAAATTCTCTGCAAACATACAATTAAAATTCTCAGATTGCACTAAAAACTGCTACAGCTTCATCTTCTGCAGCCATTTCTGATGGTCACAGTTTTCTCTTTCCTAGGAAAAAACCCCTTAATACCTACAAATAACAGAGCTTGTGTCAATCTCCAGACATGCCAGCTCAGGGCTGAGAAGGAGATAGGCAGAAAAATGCTGCTGGGAGAAGGCTCTGGCCATATCTGCTTCCCAACTTTCCCAGGCACAGAAATGAAATGTGGACCCCGGCACCTCGGTGTCTGGCTCCAGCTCTAAAGTGGTTTCTACTGGTTATAGAACATGCTGACAGCCTCTTCAGATAAGCAGGGCAAGGCAAGGGCACTCGGGCACTTGGCAGCCAGAGGCTCCTGAGTCCTGCCTGTGTGGCTTTGGGAGCAGCTCCTGAACCCCAGGCCTGTGAACAATTCCTGCACCTGACCCATAAATCCCTTCGGTAATTTAAAGCTCATTAAAATCTCCAATCAATAGTGCAGGACACTTGGAAGGCCTCAGATCCATTACTGTAAGTGAAGAGGAAAGGGAAGGCAGTCACTGCTGGATGTGAGCTGACTTCCATGGCTGAGCCCAAATGTAAAAGGATTTCCAGCTGTCCGCCCATCTTGGGTTTTTACAGCGTGCCCAAATCCCTTCCCCATATCAGAGAGTTCCCAAACCTTTAATGGCATTCATGGAATTTCTGTGCTTTTCTTCTCATAAGGATACAATTCCACTGGGATCTGGAGCTCTCACAGGGCGATTTTTTTCAAGCAAGTTCAAATAATTCCAATTAAATCTATTTAAACACCCACTTAACGATGCTCTTTCAAGGAGGTGGGGGAGGCAGAGATTTTGAGATGGCTCGGACTTGGAGTCAGATGTAATTTTGCCTCTCTCCTGCTTGCACAACTGACCATTAGCAAAATTGTTGGTGGCGTCAGGATGGTTGTTCCTGTGTTTTCAGGTCTCTCTTACACCATTACAGAACTTCCATTTCACAACTGCCGCGTCACTTTTGAAAGGGCAGAAATTGCTTTATAGCACTATAAAGCTCTGCTGGAGATAATGGGTCATTTGTATCAAGGAGACTCTTTTTTTTCCCCATGGGGATATTTCAGGGAAGCAGGCAGGTGCTGGGAATTCCAGCAACATTCCTGGGCCAAGAGCTCCCAGCATTCCTGATGGTGTGGTGTGCTCTGTGTTTGAGTGGGCAAGGGACAGGATGACACTTTTTGGAGAGAAACAAGCAGGAAAGGATCCAAAGCCTTCACCAATTTAAGGCTCTGGCAGGGCAGTGCCCACAAAAGGGGGTTGATGTGAGTTTGGGGCAGGAGCTGCTTTTTGGGATGGTTTCCCCATGGCTCAGCCAGGAGTCTCTCCTGAACAAACAGCCCTGAACGTGTCTGTGAGCAGGAGAGAGGCTGTCACAGGGTATTACTTCCATCCTTGCAATGTTGCTGAAACAGAAGTAGAGGCTCTTTCACACACACAAATTACACTGCAGCATAAACATCGCCTGGAGGAGCCCACTCGGATTTCAAAGCTCCACGGCGCAGCCTGGCAGCCTCACACGAGGTTTTACCCTGACACACACACACACACACACACAGGGGTTTAATGACAATGAAAAAACCCTTCTGTCTCAACAAGAGCCCCGAGTCGATAAGCACTGCTCTGCCTCTTCTCCAAGGAATCGCTCCCTAATCAGCCGGACAGCCGGGAACGGCGGCGGAAAGCAGAGCGTGGGGCCACGTCTTTCCTATGAAAAATCCCCCTGACCTTCCAGCAGTTAAAGCTGTTTGCTGGGCGTCAGCACCGGCCCTGGTGTGTCCTGAGGGCAGCCCCAGGGCTCTGCTGACGCGATCCATGTGCTGCCATCAAGGCTGGAGGGATGGCAAAGCCTCTGCCCTGGTCGTGGCTCTGAGGGATGAAGGTCAGGCCAGCACCAAGCCCAGCTGCTCAGCACAGGCTGCAGGGATTTACCCTGCTAAATCAAATTTATTCAGTTTTCAGCATTCCACTAGGCCACGTTGGATGGGGCTTGGGATTTAGACACTGAGCATCAAACAAGAGGGAGCCATCACGCTGCAGACACCACACAGCTTCGCTTTTTGACATGAATGGGTAGGATGGAGAAAATGCCTTATTTCTCCCCATGAGCTCCCAAAGAGATGCTAAGTGTCTTTTTTTGTTTGATGCTAGGTTAAAGTTAAGACAACAGGGCTGGTGTGAGATGAGCTCTCAGGTCCCTTCCAACCCAAACCATTCTATGATTCATCTGCCTCTTACCCAGTTTCAGGAATATGATTCAAACCAGCAGTCTAATATCTTCAGAAAGCTCAAATTAGCCCGAGACAGCTCGGTTTCCGGCAGATTGGGGATAATTGCTACTGGTTGATCACCCAGACTTCTCTGCTTTGAACTCTCTTTTCAGTTGCTTATTCATTTCCCCCAGACTGTGTCTGGGGCTTACGACACGGCGCAGTTTGGACAGGAAAGGAGCAGGTCCTGAGCTGCCAGCACCTCCCTGAGCTCACAAACCCCACATCCCCACGTTACCCCCGAGCACGCCACCGAGGGGCTGTCGTGACAGAGCGTTTATTGCTGCAGCACCAGAGCAAACAGAATCCCACATCAATCAGGGCTGTTTAAAAAGTTTATTACATTTCACGGCTGCCATAATTGACAGGCTTGGAAAGCTTTTCTATTTTCTTTTAGGTCCCTGTGTAAGGGCTTTGCACATTGTTAAGGAGAGTCTCCTCACGGTTCAATTTGCCCTCTGT
Source organism: Cettia cetti (assembly GCA_013401135.1). Lineage (NCBI taxonomy): Eukaryota > Metazoa > Chordata > Aves > Passeriformes > Sylviidae > Cettia > Cettia cetti. The sequence goes on along the minus strand of VZUI01000434.1, from coordinate 12,731 downwards.
TCGAGATGAAACTTCCCAAATTTCCCCGGTGTGAGCCGAAGAGGTGTTAATGAGGGCAAGGCAAAAAGAATGAATCGCAGCCAGCCCAGGGAGCCTGTTCTCGGGCTGTGTAAAGAACTTAATGTTCGTGGGGAAGTGGTTGAACTGGTTCCTTTCTCTGAAAAAAGCTCTAAGAAGAGCTGGAAATGTTTTTGTAGAGCAAATGTCAACAATGCAGGACTCTCCCCCTCGTCTCCTTCAGCAGAGACCCAAAGCAAACCCCGGGAGAGGCACGTAGGGCAGGATTCAAAGCAGGCTATTTAAATCTCAATTCACAATTACACTCGTATCAAGGAAACTTAATTATCTGTATTTTACCATCTTATCTCCAGTATGATTTCTCCAAACAAACAGCAGTCTGGAAACAGCCCGTAGATAATCCATCCAATCTCTGATATCTCCGTCGGGAAAGTCAGCGCCTGGGGCAGCGGAAAGAGATTGAGGGGGGAGCCAGGAGCACCAGACTCCCCAAGGGAGCTGCTGGATGCTTGCCTGGGCACGGGGCACGTCTCTGCCGAGCCCAGGCAGCGCTGGAGGAGCTGGAGGGGGTCTGGTTGTGGGGGCAGAGCTTTGGGGCTCAGCAAGAGCAGGGAAAGAGGCTCCACATCAAAGCCAGCAGCACAGGGCACTGCTGTGCCAGCCAGATGTGCACAGCTGTGGGCTGAGATGCTCCACTGTGTGTTATCAATATGGTAACACCCTAAATTCATTAGGAGAAATCACATGTGGGTAAGCACTTGTGGAAATGGGGAATATCTGGGAAATCACACAGTTTTTTCAGCGTTCCTTTGAAGGTGAAGGTTTCTGCTGGATTTCGTGCTTGCCAACCAAGATTGGGCAACAAATCTGGGCAACAAATTCCCATTCCAACAGCTCAGCAAGCATAAAGATGGATCCTGGATCCAGCATCCCATGTCCTTCAGTAAAGATGGACACTCCCTTAAGGTCATCAAGTCCCCTGAAAGAAGTTTGGGGATTGATGAATTCCCTCAGGTAAAGCTGTTCCCACACAATAATTTTTCACAGGCTGCAGCCCAAACACATCCACCATCCTACAAAGACATGGGAAGTGCTGACCTGGCTCTGGCTCCAAGGCCTGGTCCATCAGTGGCCAAACTCCTTGTGATGACGACAGTGCTAATGACTAATTCTGATAATAATTAAATGTCAAGGAGAACTTTCCATCCAAAATGATACCACAAGCACTAAGGAACGTTCAGAGATAGAGGGAACAAATTGTGTGGAAGTTCATCTGTGGGTAATGTTTCCTGTTTTCACACTTGCCAGAGGGATCCTGAAGGGGCTGGATAAAAGCTGTGGTCCCTGGTAGGACTCAGAGCATGCAGTGAGTCCTGAGGCAGGACCGAACCCACCCCACACAGACATTTCACAACCCTGGTCACCTCAGGCTCCCTCCACAGCACATGGAGAGCTCTTTGCATCTCCAGTGGGCACTGCTTAAGACCTTAATTACTCCCTAAGATCTTAATTAATCCCTGGAGGTGTTCACCTGCATTCCTCCACTGCAGAGGGAGCCAAGTTCTACTTCAGGCATCCCAAGCAGGGAAAAGCCTAAAGAAGTGTGGGATGAATCCACACAAGCACAGAACTCTGCAATGAATTTTGTGTGTTGCCCAAGTCTGGAGCCTTTCCCTGCTCCATGGACTTTCCATGGCAGTTCTCTCAGCACAAAAGTGGCACTGAAGCCATGACACCCCCTGGCAGAGGGGAGAAATGGTGGGAAATGGTGGGAAATGGTGGGAAATGTGGGAAATGATGCTTCTTCCCAACACCGCCCAAATTCACTTGGGATTTGTCCCTCTGAAACAGTTTTCTTGCTCCAAACCAGCAGATTGGCCCTTTCCATCATACTGGGATGGCACAGAGGAGGAAATCCAAACAGAATTCCCTGACACAGGGTCTGAGCAGCCACAGAATCAGCTGGAAACAGGGGAGAGTCAAATGCTTGATAAGTTCATTAAGTTTAGGGCCATGTCCCAGTGCCAGAGCCTGGCAGGATCCCAGGACCATTCCCCCCTTCCTTTGCCCATTCCAGCCATGCTGTCCCTCCTTACCACCCACTGCTGCTTCAGTCAGACCTGGCTGTGGCTACAGGATTGTTTGAGTAGGAAAAGACCTCCAAGATCATCAATTTTTGATCGATCAACCAGGTCAGCTATTCCCCCAGTGAAATGTCTCTGAACCTGATCTTCTGCTCCATTTCTCCTGCAAGATCTTTGTGCTCCCCCCTCCATCCTGTGGATGAGATCCAGCTGGGTGCTGAGCTCCCCTGAACCCACTGGAAGCCATTCCCAGCCTGCTGTCTCCCAGGGACTGGGCACATCTGGGCTTTTGGGCTCTCTGGAGGATCCCAGGTGTCCCCTGTCCACGTGAGGCTTTTGGTGGGACTGCTGCACCCTGGGAATTGCTGTGCTCTGCTCTACCTGGGGGATGGCAGGGTGCCACGGTCAGAAGTTCCTCCTCACTGAACTGTTAGTCCCATCTCCAAGGAAAATACCCTTTTTATGTGCTAAACCCAGCATCTCATTCCAAATGTAACAAATTAAAGTGTATGAAAGTTTGAAAATACCCTAAATGCTAGGATAAGCAAAACTATAAAAAGCTGAATGCCACAAATCAGGGACTATGCTGGAATAGGAGACTTTAAGGGAACCTGCAAAATCTGGGATTGTCTGGGTGAGGGGACTGTGATTCCTTCAGGTTGATACTCCCTGGCATTAATTAATTAATGACCTGGGAACAAGCATGAGTAGATTCTGATTTCTGCTGTTGTTGACAGACTTGGGCTCAGTTTCTGCTGGCTCTTTTTTTTGTATCTCTGAGTTCTCTATTCCCAGAATGCATTTTAAAATAGTCCCTGCTGTGAAAATGTTCTTCAGGACTTCCAAAAAAGTTCATTATAGTGAATTCAGGTTCTTTGCTTCTTCACTGCTCACCCAAAGTCCTTTTTTTTTCTGGTGAGTTTGCTCAGAGCTGGTGCCAAAATGATCTGCAGAGTTTGCCACTAAAAACGCAGCCTCCTGAATCCCAGGCTGCAGTTTGCACAGTAATTTATGTTAGGGTGGAAAGCACATTTTCCCATGCAGAGAGGGACAAAGGAACATCTTTACAAAATCCTGAGTGTGTTTGTGCATGTGTGAGAGAGGCACAGAACTGCTTCCTTGGCATTCCTGCTTGGATTCATGGCACAGGGATCCAAACCACTGCAACTTGCCTTTGTGATGGACCCACAGCACTCCAGCCCTCATTAAATAGTGCTCCTATTTCATCCCATTTGCAGACTGTTGATTTTGCACTTCTTTCACACGATCTTGTAGCTCTGTTGTACAATTCCTGACAAAAACAGCCCAAATTTGACACGGGAATCAACAAAATGATAAAAGGTGCACCATTACTGCATCTGGATTTCCACAAAACTTCAGAGTACTCTGCACCCACAGCCACTATTGGAGATTCTGAACAACCCTCTAAGTTCAACCTCTCTATTCCCAGCAATAAATTTACTGAATATTTCCTGTCTGAAACCCCATTCTATACAAAACAGGAATGTTGAGTTACGAAATGAGTCATAAACTGATGATTAAAAATTTCAGATATTATCATTTAAAGACCATCCTGTTCCAATCCCAATGTTTGAGGGATGTTTTGTCCCTTCACAGAAATTACTCTTTTCTTGCAACACCTGGAACAGAGATAAGCCCTGAGAAGCACCAAGTGACATTTGCAGAGCCCCAAGTCTCAGTGTCTCCTCAGACCTTCAAACCCATTCATCCAATGCACTCAACAGCAACCAGGGTGTCCAGGAAGTTTAAGAATCATGGAATGGTTTTGGTTGGAAAAGGCTTCTAAGATCATGCAGTCCAACCATCAACCAGCTCCAGCGCTGTGCCCACCCCTGAACCACATCCTCAAGCGCCACATCCTCTTCCAGGGATGGTGACTCCACCACTGTCTCTGGCAGCCTGTGCCAGGGCTGGGAAACCCTTTGTGTGAAGAAATTTCTCCCAATATCCAATCTAAACCTCCCCTGGCCCAGCCTGAGGCCGTTCCCTCTCCTCCTGGCCCCTCCTGGCAGGGCGTTGTGCAGAGGCAGAAATTCCCCCTGAGCCTCCTTTTCCCCAGGCTGAGCCCCTTTCCCAGCTCCCTCAGCTCCTCCTCCTTCATGTCATGACCTCCTTTTGCAAAGAGGGATCACCAGGTAAAATTTAGCTGATGAGACAGGGAAATACTGAGCTGGTCTTGGAAACAAGAGAGGAGAACCAAGTGTTGCACAGGGAACACGTCAGAGGGAGAGAGGCACCAAATTACTGTGTCCTCAAATGCTTTCATTAGATATCATTTGGTAATTGGTGCTGGGAACATAAAACTAGAACAATTGGGGAAGCATAAAAGAGAAAAAAAAAAACAAGACAAAAACCCAAAGGGAAAATCAGAAGTCGGAATTTTAAACAGGAAAAGCATGGCGTCGGAAGGGGCGGAAGATAACAGAGTGCTCTGCTGAACACACAAACAAACAAAAAATAACAGAGACAAACTGGCAAAACATTCCCCTGGCTGACTTAACCACTGCTCTTCTCACTCACAGGTCTCCAACCAACGCTGTCACAGCTCCAGCATCCTTCCCTGCAGATAAACCCGAGGGGAAGGGTTCTCTCTGCTCTTGCAGGACTTGGTAACAACAGAGCAATGAGAGAAATGTCAAGAGCAAAATGAGTAATGGTTCCCCTCCGTTAAATGAGGATAACACCTCTGACCTCCCCCGAGGTACTTTCAGGCTGATCAGTAAAGGTTCTAGATAAGGGTAGGACACGGTCACTGCTGGCTGTTCCTGCTCCCACGGAGCCAGGCTTTCCCTTTAACCCCACGGGGATCAAACAAGCCAGGTGCCTGACCCCTCCCAGGCTGGAAGCCAGCCGCGGCAGGGCTCCCTCCCCTGCCAGCCCTGCACGGGCCAAAGAGCCAAATGCCACGGGGGAGAAGCCACAGGCCCGTCCCTGCTCCTGCCATGCCCCCTGCCACGCTCCCTCCAGCACAGCACACGTGGGGCTGTGAACCCAAAGGCTCCTCCTGCCCCTGAAATTCTCCTTCTCCCCCATCCTGGATTGTCCAAGAGACCTCCCAGCTCTTCCCTCAGCACAGCTCAGCGATGGCACTCGCAGCTTCTGGGGAAGTGAGAGACGCCAGGGAAAGAGCTGGTGGCCATGACTGTGCATATAATTAAAGTCTGGGTTCTTTAAAACACTAAAATCATCTGGAGACCTCAGCAAATGGCCCTGGAGCCGTGAATAGCAACCTTCAGACCCACAGCCCTACTGAGAGCCCTCAAGCAGGGATGGGGACAGAGTCCATGATCTCCTGGGGAATGTGGAGTTTGTTCCAGTTGCTCTAATTGTTCCTCACCCTCTTTCCCAAAGAGCCCTGCATTCTCAGGAGATGAAGAGAGGATGGCTGTTTATACCCCATGATAACTAAACAGTGCTGGAGAATTATCTTATCTTCCCATCAGGATTCAAATGCGGAGGGTTCCTTTGTAAAGCCCAAATGAGCCCCCTGGAAGTTTTCCCGAACATTGTTTTACACATTACTTTATCCAAGGAAGTTAAAGGTCTCTCTTCAAAGAATGGGAAATGGATCACTTTTTTTGTTTTCAGATCTCCCTGAGAAATCATCCCAAGTGGAGAAATCGGTGGAGAACTGAGGGGCCTCTCTCTTGTACAGGCAGTTCAGAGAGTTGCCATCAATCACTCACTCACCCTGCTGGAAATGATGTGAAGCCAAAACCTGGAACAGAGAGAAGGATCAACCTGTCCTTGGTGAGGAAAGCCTTGCCTGATGATACCTGAGCAAAATTCACCTCCAAAACCTCTGTTCCACATTTCCATGTCATCCCTTTGCCTCCCCTGCAAGACTGTATTAATTTGAGAAAAAAATTAGGAGTGTCCAGGAAGAATCATGAGGGAACTGAGACTTTAGAAGAGTGATGGATAATTATTAGGAATAAATAGTCCCTGTCCTGTATACAGCAGATCAAACCAGCAGCTCACCAAGTCCTTTCAGTCTGCTGTAATTTCCCTATCTCCATAGTTTAGGTGGGGAGGAGATGCCTGAAGAGATGCCATCATCATACAAAAACCTGTCTGAGAATGGGCAACCAGAGTTTCTGGGAGAATCCAACCTTTCTCCAACTGAACCATCATCAGGGAACATCATGCACAAATCTGGGGCTCCCTTTTTTTTTTTTTTTTTTTTTTAATAAAAAAGGAAATCAGTAACAGAAAAATGACCACTGCCACCAACTTCTGAGTTGGTGCCACTTCCAGAGCAGCAATAATTGACCTGTGTACATGCTACTGCTTTTCCACGGACTCTTATCCCTACTGCCATCAAGTCCCTTAGAAAACTGTCTCTTTTCTTGAGGTCTCTCAGAAGGACTGAGAAATGTGGGGAAAAAAACTCAAACCAACAAAAAAAGAAAAGCAAAGCTTAACTATAATGATGAAGAAACAGGAAAAGCCATTATATACAGCAATAAAAAGACTGCTTCCCCCCCGTTCAAAACATGATCATATTATCTTAGCAACCAGCACAGCCAAGCAGATTTTACCACAGGAATTGTATAACCATTCCTAAAGAAACGGGAAAGGGAAAACATTTATTCCTTTCTATATTTTATGACGTGAGAGCTGATAGGATTTGCTGAAGCCGAGGCTGCACATATAGAGCCAGAGTGGGTTTCACACTCATTGTTTTTGCTTTTTGCTGCCCATACGCCTCAGGGCGAGGTAGTTTCCTACTGCTGCTGTTGGAAGGGCCTGGAACCATAATAGTCTCTCTGTAACATTCCCAAAAGTTGACATGTTTGGTGCCTGTTTTGTCAAGCAAACCTTTGCAATCTCCTTCAGAGCTGTCTAGGGTGCTCTAAATTAGTCAGTTGTTCTTGCACTCAGTACTTGCTGCCCAGGTTAATAAAAAGCCCTTCAGGAGAAATATATATACATTAAAAAAAAAAAAAAAAGCTCCCAGAAAAGTCTTTCTTGCTATATAAAGAGTGCACTCAGATCCAACCCCTTGGAAATGCTTTGCAGTGCTCACATTCCAGAACCTGGGAAGGGTTAAGTTGGATTTACAACCCTTTGCAGCAATTACCCAGCGCTGCAATTTAATGGTAATTCCAGAAAGAGCATCTCTGAACAAGACAGGCATGTTGGGAGAGCCACGCACAGGAAGCTCTTCAGGCAAAACATTACATAGGCTCTTAATTAGGGTCATTGACTCCTCTGCAGAGCGATCTTATCAGGGCTGGAGAGGCAGAGTCAGCACTCTGCCACCCTGCCCTGGAAGGATGGGCTGGGATGGGGATCCAGCAGGGATGGGGATCCAGCTGGGATGGGGATCCAGCAGGGATGGAGAACCAGCAGAGATGGGGATCCAGCAGGGATGGGGATCCAGCAGGGATGGAGATCCAGCAGGGATGGAGATCCAGCAGGGATGGGGACCCAGCAGGGATGGGGATCCAGTGGGGATGGGGATCCAGCTGGGATGGGGATGCAGCAGGGATGGAGATCCAGCAGGGATGGAGATCCAGCTGGGATGGGGATCCAGAGTCAGCACCCTGCCACCCTGCCCTGGAAGGCTGGGATGGGATGCAGATCCAGCAGAGCTGCATGGGGAACCACTGGGCAGTGCACACAGCTTTGCTCCTGCCTGTGAACCCCAGCAGGCTGCTGAAACACTCAAGTGACAAACGTGGCAGGAGGAGCTTTCAGCCTAAACAAAACCCTGTTTTCATTGCAGTTTTGCCCTTTTATTTCCCTGCAAGATTTCTCGTCATGGAGGGCTTCATAAAACATCACCACACAGCTGAAATGTGGGGCCCAGGGTACCTGACAGTTCTCAAGCAAGTCTAATTGCAGGGACTGGCCTGCTGAATGCTTAAAATCTGAATAATGAATTACTTATCTTTGCTGTTGAGGCAGAAATGTATTAGGCATTACTAGCTCCAGCCTCAGATTCCTTGACTGGGTTCCAGCTGTAAACATTCAACAGGAAGAGGTTAATTTTTTGATTCAGTTAATATAAATACTGAAAGGTTCCTTACTTCACTGTCCCACATCACTGCAACATACATTCTGTAATTAGAAGCATATTTTTGTGATTTCAAGGTATATTTTGCCAAACCAACAAAAAAGCATCAAACTCCGACATTTCTGCCAAAAATACCCACTGTATAATTTATGCCAAATCAACAAAAGTCTTCTTTTGTCCTTCCCAAACCACACTAAAGAACAGTCTGTTGAGGAGTCCAAATGTTAAAGTTCAAAAAAAGCCCTCTATTATCCAGGGTGCAAGATAGGGAGGAACAAACCCATGGAAGGAGCATCTCTGTCTGCCAGGAACGGGATCTCCTTAGCTCTGTTTGTTTCCCCTCCACCCCACGCACACTTCTCCCTCTTTTTTCCTCTCTCTCCCCCCCCATTTTCCTAAAGCCTTCTTAGCATCTGGAATGTGTAGGCAGCCATCCATGTGTTTGCAGTAAACTTTGAAAGCAGAGCCAATGAGGACCACATGGGCAGGTAGCCCTGCAAAGCCAACCTGGCTTTAGGGGCTGCTTGGTCAGGAATGTGAGATGTCCCCAAAACTATGGGATGCGGCTAAATTATGAACAACAACACCAGGAAAAAAAATATGATAAAAGAAGGAAAGAAAAAGGGAGGGTTTTGGTGGTAATTAAGCTTTTCCTTTCCCCGACTCAAAAAAAAAAAAAAAAATTAATTAGGAGTTCAAGCATTTGGTTTTAATTCAGCCTGATGCACAAATGGTTTATTTCCACACAGCATATTTTCATAGGCTACAGAGCAGCCTCCAACTAGGAAGCCATTACAGCCCCTGATTACAGCTTTTACATGCACTTAGAGCACTTTGGGAAGTCGTGGCAGAACGGATTCACTCCCATTTCTCCCTGTGCACCAGGGTGGATCCATGTGTGATTAATTAGACAGGCTTGGTACAGACAATTAACAAACTTTTTTTTTTTAACCAGAGAAATCCAGTAGTCTTTACATATTCAGCATCGATATTGGAAGGTGGCACCTTGCCAGGGTGCACAGCTCGGAGTAGAATTCACTCTGGACCATCTGCTGGGTCTTTAAGTGACTGCAGCAGGGCTGGGAGTTGTTTGGATGAAGGCTGGACAGCAATGCTCAGTCTGGCCCCAGCAGAGACCCAACCATTCATTGCCATGGCAACCTCTAATGCAAAGGGTCCCTGAAATAATAATTCCTTATTTACAGACTCGTCCAGGATGCTCCAGTGCTGCTTGAAACTGGCCAAAAACCCAACAAAACCCTCTCCCACTGCAGAGGCAAACCTTGGGTTTCTGATGTGTGCTGATGGCTCACTCAGAGGCATCGAGTGCCCAGGTCTGGGTGTTCCTCAGCCCATCAAATCCCTTGGCCACATCTCAGGAAGTGTCCAAGGCCAGGCTGGATGGGGCATGGAGCAACCTGGGATAGTTGAAGGTGGCAGGGGGTGGGATGAGGTGGGCTTAAAGGTCCTTTCCAACCCCAAACATTCCAGGGTTCTGTGATTCTCTGATTTGGGAAGCAAGTAAAAAATGACAAGGATTTTGGAAACTGTTTTTTTTTAATCCATTACAAAGGATCTTTAGTGAAACAGTCCACGAGGCGGCATCTGGGGAAAGAGGCTTATCATCTTCTCTGCAAAAACTTCTCATTCATTTCCTGCTGGCTACTGTCAGAGAGGGGGTACAGGACTGGCTGGGCCACATCCCAGATCCAGCCTGTGTTCCTACATACTCAGCTTATCTGTCTGTGTCATGGAGCTGTGATTACATAGCTCAAGGGGCTAAAAATATTGCCAAAACCTTTAAAAAGAGAGGCACAGTTCTGGTTCTTTCACTGCACCAATAAATGGAAATGGCTGAATAGATGAGCACAGGGGTGACAGAAAACCCAGTGGGACCCCACTGCTGCCTGACCTGGGTCCCCAAAGGTGCCAGGCTGCCTTTCACCTTTGTGTTGAGATGGCAGAAGCTGCTGGGGGAAGCACCAGAGCCACCAGAATAAACTTCTCTTGGTGAGCATTTATCAAAGCTGCATTTCTTAGGGTTTGGCATGTGTTGGCTTTGCTCTCCAGCACAGCTTTGGCAGCAAGTTGCATTGAAAAGCCAGAATCTGATTTGGGGGCACATTTACCTGGCTGCAAGCCCTTGGCACAGCCAAGTGGGGGCACCTCCAAGGCTGCAAGGGTGACTGAGGGGCCACGTGCCCCAGCTCCCTCCTGGGCACTGAGAAGCTGAGGGCAAGCACAGCCCCCAGAGCCAGCTCCATCCCGGGATCTGACTGCCAGGGATTTCAGTAGCAGCCTGGGGGGGTCAGGCACAGGGCACTTGGCACAAGAGGTGGGAAAGAAGCCAGGGTGAGACCTCTGAGAGAGTGGAATGATGTGGGGGCGAGCCAGGGACACACATGGGCTGGGCAGCACAGGGCTGCAAAGGGAAAAGAGAGAGGAATCCAGGGAGAGGCTGAGCCATCCACTGAGGAGCCAGGTGAGAGCCCTGAGAACTTCACTGAGGAGCCAGGTGAGAGCCCTGAGAACTTCACTGAGGAACCTGGTGAGAGCCCTGAGAACTTCATTGAGAAAGTAGGTGAGATCCCTGAGCCAGGTGAGATCCCTGAGCCAGGTGAGATCCCTGAGCTGTTCCCCAGGAACCAAGTGAGATCCCTGAGCCAGGTGAGACCCCTGAGCTGCTCCCCAGCCCAGCAGGCTGTGGAAAAGCAGGGGCTGCTCTTGCCCTATCACAAAGCCCACCAGGAGCCAGGAGCCCGTTCCAAGCTGCAACAGCACTCGGAGCTCTGGCAGCACTGAAGTGCTGAACTCCACCAGCAGTGACCTTTCACGTTACCTCCAGGACTATTTAGACTGGCTGGGCTCCCCTGGCCTAGCAGCAATCCCACAGACTCCATCTGCCCACTCCAGAGGAGAGTTACGGCCTGTGCTGCCGGTGCAGTCTCTTGGGTTTGTTTTTTTTCTTGCAATCTTGACTTCATCCCAGCAAGGGCTCCTGTCTCTAACTGGCCGCTGTCAAAACAACTCCAGCGGGGAGATAAGGGAGAGAGGACTTTGAAGAGGCTCCTTCCTGCAAGCTGCTCACTATCTCCCCAAGACATTTGTCAGCATCCCCTAGGAAGGGCAGCAGACTTGGGGAAGGCAGGAACCATTCCCCCTCCTAAGCCCCAGTCACATCACAACACAGTATTTAAAATGGCTCGTGAACCCCAGATAAAAAGCAGGCATTAGTGTCTAGAAGCAACCTCTGTTTTCTATCACCAGATGTGGCCGTTTCCCAGCAGGACAGATATTCATTCATGGAGGGACAAATATTTCTGTCCATTTTTCCCACCTTTCTTGATTCTCTGCTCTTCCCAGCCACCTTTCTCCTGATTTAAATTAGGCTGTGGCTTTGGAGCATGCCCAAATCCACCCCCAAGAGAAAATAAGATTAGAAAAGGGATGTGATTCATTTGGTAGTTTCTCTTTTCTTACATCTTGCTTCGGGTGAAGCATCACTGGAGGAAAGCTGCCCCTCCATCACAATCTGCTTCTTCACAAGAGGACACGATGCAGGGCTGCTTCTGCCCGTGTGGTTGGTCACTGCTGCCTCCATGGCACAGCATGGATGAAATTCCCTCTCTTGCCCATCCCTCAGCCCAGCTGGGCTCTTCAGGCCAACACAACTCCCTTCCTCTGCTCAGGGAACCATGCTGAATGAACCAGTTGCTGCCATCAGGGAGAAATTCTCCCTTTGGCTGGGCTGGGTGGGTCATTGCTGCCTCTTGGCCCTTCTTTGGAGCATTAATCAATGGCTCTGAGCTTGCAACTGGCTGAGGGTTTGGGGTGGGTTTTGCACCAGCAAATCACACACTTTGAGTACCAATTTCCAAGTTTAACCCTGTGAAAGAAGGAGATTTGCAAACGTTTCCATCTGAGTGTTCAGGGTAGCACTCAGTGCTCTCAGTCACTGCTCGCTGCTGGATTTTTTGATGGGTTTTAGCTGCAGAGTCTCCTTTTACACCTGATCCAAGATGGGCCAACAGTGCTGGCAAGCCGTGCTCCCTTGGGAAAAGCAGTGTCTTTTCCAAGGACTGCCTGCTGAGAAGGTGCCTTGGAGCAGGGAACCTCCCCCACGACAGCAGCTCCCCAGCCCAACCCCGACCCCAGCACCACCCCAAAGCCCCCAGCACCGAGCAGACCCCAAACTCATTTTCTGCTCCAGTGGAAGGTGTCCCTGCCCACGGCAGGGGGCTGGAGCACGATGATCCTTCGGTCCCTTCCAACTAAAACCATCCTGGGATTCTGGGCAGCTGGTGGAGCAGAACTGTGCCACAGCCTTTCGGGATGCCTGGCTGGAAGCTCAGCGGCTTCCAGCGAGGCTGGGGTGGGTCAGGGTGAGCAGCGAGCGGGGACAGGATGGAGGGGTCGCAGCCCCCGAGCCCAGCCCGGCTCCGCAGCCCCGCTCCCGTTTCCTGCGCGGCGCTTCCCCGCGGCAGAGCCATCGCTGAGGTCTCATTGTAAAACGGGCAAACAAAACACACCACTTGCAGCTATTAAAAAAAAAAAAAAAAAAAAAAAAAAATCCCGAAGTCTGCAAA
>VZUI01000421.1:0-16276 GCA_013401135.1 Cettia cetti | reverse complement strand
GAAAAGAAAAGAAAAGAAAAGAAAAGAAAAGAAAAGAAAAGAAAAGAAAAGAAAAGAAAAGAAAAGAAAAAGAAAAGCCGTGGGGGCTTAATCCCGAGAGCCGGTGCAGGGAGGGAGGGAGAGGGGGTGGCCGGGAGGACGTGACCAGGGGGACAATGAGGGCCGGCCCCCGCCCGCCGCCCCTTTGTGTGGGGACGGTGCCGGCGGCCGGCGGAGGCTGCCCGCGGTCCCGCTGCCGTCCCCGCACACACACACACACACACACACACACACACACACACACACACCCGCTCCTTCCCGCCGTCGGAACTCCCTGCTTGCCCCTCCGCCGTGCTCTCACTTTTCCTTTGTAACACAAAGGCGAAATCCCCGGCAGCGGAGGGGGAAGGCAAAGACCGTGCCCCAGAAACTGGACGTGGGTGTAAAAGCGGGCGTTTTGCTCCACTGACCTTGCGATCCTCCTCACCCACCGCCCCCCTTTCCGCAGAGAAAATGTGGTTCGGGGCACGCCGCTCTCCCGCTCTTCTGGAGAGAAGATGCTGAGCACCTCAGAGCCGCTCTGCCCTACGAGCAGCTTTCCAGGAACATCAGGGGAAGGGATTGGAAGGGGGAAAAAAAAAAAAAATGTGGGGAGCACACAGGAGTGGAGGACACAGTGCGCACGCTTTTCCCAGCTCTAGAAAACTGGTGGTTGAGGGGAAAGGTCCGTTCTCATCGCTCCTGCCACACGGGCGCTTTGTGTACTTAACACCCGTAAGGAACATCTTCTTCCCGTCTCCCTCTGGAGCCCCGTCTCACGCCAAGGTGCGGCTCCACCTTCTCAGCCATCCAAACCACCAGCACCGAACACTTCTGTAAGGGCTCCCACCCCAAAGTCTTCTATTCCCTAGTTTTCTTTGTTCTCTTCTTTACACCTTTTTTTTTTTTTTTTTTGTGGGTTCCCGAGCATCCCTGCTTCTCCTCTGCCCCCGCGTGTCGTTGAACTTACCCCAGGTTGTTTAAATTCACCAATCATTGCTATTCCCTCCCGCTTAAGATTTGCAGTTCCAACTCTTTGTTGGTATAAGCAGTAAAACAATTGTTTTGAATCTTAGACTAGGTGTTTGCTGGCAGTCATATATATATAGAAAAAAAAAAAAAAAAAGAGGGGAGGAAAGAAAAAAAAACACTAAAAACCAACCCGCAATAAAAGAGTTACAGTTACCTTAAAAGGTAGCGTATTGCAGAGATCGCAAAAAATCACAACGTGGTGACTGGGCTAGTCCAGAGATCCCAGTGGCCGCATGAAAGAGTAAATCCCCTCGTTAGTGCTGGAAGAAGCCGGTGGTTCCGTGGTCTCCCCTTGTGCCGGAGCTGGTCTCCCCTCCTTCGCTCGGTTCCCGCCGGCGAGCACCTGACTCCGAGCCGCGGAGCCGGGACCGAGCTGTGGGCAAAGGGAGCGAGCCTGCAAGTTCAAATGCGAGCCTCAGCCACCCATCATCATTATTATATCGTTGTACCGTCAGCGCTGCAGAGGAGGGGCGCTGGCTCAGGGAGAGGAGGGTTCACAAGCTCTGAAAGAGCCTCTCCTTGCAGTTTCCAAAGCTCCCGCAGCTGCTGGGCGCAGGAGAGCCCCCAGCGCCTGCCTCCGCGCTGCGGAGCCCCCCCGCCCTCGGCCCGGCCCGGCCGCCCCCTCGGGGCTCCCCCCGGCCCCCAGACCCGGAACGGGGACCCGCAGCCCATGCGGCTGGACGGGTCCCTCCGAGCCCGCCCGGAGCCCTCCGGAGAGGGGTAGGCGGGTGCGAGAGGCGCATTGTTCCCCAATTAGACAATTAACCGGGAAGAGAATGGAGAGACCTCCTCCATCCGAAGCCGATTGAAATGGGGAAAGTGACTGGGACCGAAATGTCTTTTTCTCCTTTGCCTCCCCAGTCTCAGCGGAGGTTGCAAAGAATAAATTGGTGCTGGTTCCAAACTTCCCCTGCTGATGCCAATTCACAGGCAGCCTCACATCGGCAGCCGCCGGAGCCAAGCTTCTCCACCCATGCATCTCCAGCCACTTTCTTTCTTTTTTTTTTTTTTTTTTGTCCTTTTTTTTTTTTTTTTTTTTTGTCCTTTTTTTTTTTTTTTTTTTTTAAGATTAGACTCTGCATTTGCTGTCCAAACTTCTCAGAGATGAAGTCATAAGCAGAACTCTAAATCACCCTTTTTCCAGGGATGTTCACCAGTTAATAAAGGGTCTGGTGTGCTATCCAGGCAGCCCCCATGCAAAAAATGTATCTATCTCAGTATGTGGGAGACATTTAAGACACCCTCACCAGGCACAAAATGCTGGCAAAAGCAGTTCCTCTGTCTTGCTCCCTCTCAGAGAAGCAGATGCCAGAAGTCCCCCTCCTCCAGGAAGGTGTAAAGCTGGAGCCAGAAAAGAAAAGCCAGGAGAAATAGGTGTGTCTGACTGCACTGCTCTGGGCACGTTCTTGGCAGCCCCAGGTATGACTACTTGGAAGAGGCAGAAGGAGTTTTCCTTCAGCTCCTCTCTCTGTTACTGTTCCAGCTGCTGTGTCCCCAGAGTTATACTGACAAAGGATTTCAGACAAGCCCAAAGCCCTTATTTCCAAAGACAGACCTCGATGCCAAGTTGGAGGGGTGGGAGGTGGAAGAGATGACAGCCAAGCAGGGAGAAATGGAGACCTGGAGGCTTAAACCAGATCAGCTTTGTGTGAGCTGCGGCCTGGGTGAATGGAGCCGGAGTGCTGGGTGAAATCCTTATCTCAGCTTGCAGACCTTGTTTGTTTTTCTTCCTTACATGGAGTAAATACACAAATGCTTACTTGGGCTGTGGAAGAGTGGCTTCTCTCCCACCACTGCCATCTCCCAGCAGCACCAGTCCCCCCAGTTCCTCGTGCCTGGGTCAGTCCCTGCACGGTGCATGTGCCTCCTGGGCACTGCCACACCTACACACACCGGACCTGCCCCACGCTGGGACGAGGTTTATCAATCCATGAACTTCATGTGTCAGAAGAGTTGACAGAAATACAACATTCTGTTTTCAAACAGGCACTATAAACAATTGTGGGTACGTTTTTGAGGGTGTTTGATGCAAATTCACACAGATGCTTTGCAGTTCCTGTTTTTGGTAGCCTTGCCTGTCTCGTCGTGTGCAGTGTCACTGCTGTGGCAGTGTACCCTTCCTCTACACAGTTGTGAAAGGAGGTTACTGACATTGAATCTCTCAAACAAGCCTCTTCTGCCCGCCACAGACCTAAGGGGGTTGGGTGTGACACACGATGAGGGCACTGTTCCCTCTCCTCATACAGTCTCAGCCTTCCCAGGCTGCAGACAAACCCTCTGAAGACATACGCATAAGGTAGGAATCTATCTGGCCCACTTCCTTTTCTAGGTGAAGAGGTGGGAGACCATCTGCTGCCATCCCAGCCTCTGGAAGGGAGAGCAGGACATCCCCCATGTTCCTTTGTCCAGGTCACCCTCCAGGACAAACAAGGAACTTCTAAATGACCAGGCAGCAGTCAACCTGCCCTTCTAGCCTTCAGTGGCCCCAACTCCCCAGCTTCACCTGTTCCTACTCTGCTTCCTGCCTTGGCTTCAGGCAGGAGGGGTGACATTTAACAGAGCAGGAGACACTTCTGTATCCCTGACCTTCCTTCTTCATCACCCCTTGACTCCTGTCCACTGGAGACTGAACAACTGCTCCTGGCAAACGATGGGAAGAGGATGACTCTGCTGCCCCTTCCCTGTGGAGTTTTTTGCTCTGCTGTGGAGAAACTTCTTGCAGCTGTGACTGCAGCAGCACAACTCCACGAGGGGAAGCTGCGGGTTTCTGCTCTCACTGGGGCACCCACTGTGCTGGTGTCCACCTGAAGCACTGACCCTGACTCCAGGAGATGGGTGGGGAGATCTTGAGTCTGACCAGAAATCTGAGCAGGGAGTAGAGCCGGGTGGTAGCGCGGCTCTCTGCCCTACAAGAACCAACAAGAAGGAACCAGTACTTATAGCCCGGGGCTAACCAGCCTCGGGTCGGCTCGCCGCTGGCACCTCTTTTTTCTTTTTCACGATGATAAGAAAATAGATTTTTTTTTTTTTTAAAGAGAAAAGACCTTTCCCCCCCCCCCCCCCCCCCCCCCCCCACCCCCCCACGACTGCCGGAGCTCTGATGCGAACCGGCCGGCCAAAGCCGCTCGGTCTCGGAGCTGGTAGGAAGAGGATGCAGAACCCACCCCCTTCCCCCTCCTCCCCAGCCCGCTCACTCCTTCCTCCTGCTCCTCCTCCTCTTCTTCCTCTCCGCCCGGCGCGGAGCTCCCGGAGCCCCCGCGGAGCCTCGGGGCCCCGGGGCTGGAAGCGCGGAGCCTCCCCTTCCTCACCCTCCCGGCGGCGGGGCCACAAGCACGGGAGGCGGGCGGGGGCTCCGCGCTCCCCCAGCCCTTCCTGCGGTGGGGTGGAGGTTTCTGGACACAGGGGAGGCTTTGGGGCCGGACAGACAAAGGCACGGGCAGAGGTGGTCGCAAGGCTCCTGTGGGGCTGGGAAGGGAGGGAACTCCTTCTGGGCATCCCCAGCCCGCCAGGGAGAGAAAACCCCAGAGGAAGGAAGGTGTGTTACATTGGACACCGTCGGGGCTTTTCAGGATGACAGGGGAAAGTGAGGAGTGGATCAAGCTGGAAAAACAGACAGATGCAACCCCTCGGTGTTTTCGTCCCACTTTGTTTAACCCTCCCCACCTTCCCTGGGAGCCAAGCTTTCTGCACTGGACCAAAAAACTGTCCAGAAAGGGGATCGCCTTTCCTCCTCTTGGAGACCGTAAAAACTGCCTCCATGGGCTATGTCAGGGGCCTGAAATATTGTCTGATTTACTGTGAATGTCAGATATTTTTCTTTGTAAATATTTTAGGCAAAGTGGAAACAGTAAACCTTTACTCAGGCTGCCAAAGTCTCCCATGACAAATCATTGTTTTCAGATGTTCAGATTTGTGTGAGAAAACCCAACAAAAGGGAAAAAGTTTAGGCTTTGTCTCCATCCTAAGGCAATATCACTTGAGAAAAAAAAATAACCCTCCCAGCTACATCGTAGTCCAGAGATGAAGAAAAATACTATTTTCATTACACACTTCTTAAGCACAGGTTTTATGTTACTGACTCAACAATGATTATCATTTTAAATGTGAAACACAGGCCCTAAATGGTTCTTTATGAGAAACCATTGTTTTCAAATATCTGAAATTAATTAGACCATGGCTACAGCCAATGTGCAAATATCAAACTGAACATCTGTGGAAAAAAAAGCTTCCCGTCACTTGAAAGAATATTGTGGATCTGAAACACAGCATCTCAAGGAAAAATTAATTTGTCTGGCATAGGTTCTCTTAAGCCATCTTTTGTGGCTTCACAATCACCTTTTCTTTGTGTCTTCTATTTTTTTTTTCCCCTCCTGAGTTGCTCTGTGTGAAAAAAACCTTACATAAAAGTAAAGGAAATAATTAATATAATTTGCATGTCAGGAGTACTAAGGTCAGTTTGAGCAAAATCAAAGATTCTTTCAAAGTTATTCCACCTGGTCAGTGGCTCTGAAGGTCCAACTTCCCACTCCTATCTGCTTTCAAACGGTTGTGCTATGGCAGCTGTGCTGAAAATGAGTCCATTGGCCCAATTTTCCTCTCAAAGCTACAGATATGTAGGCTGCTTCCTTATTCTGCAGTGGTCCAGTTATCTAAATCTCAGCGTGTTTTCAGAAACCACAAAATCTCCCAAAACAATAGACTTTTTGCAAGTTCTCAGATTCCACATTTAAGAAAAGCTTTTTTTCCCGGGTACTTCTCTTTCCTACGACACTTCAAGTGAAATATGTTCTCAGAGGCAAATTAAAACTCTCCAAAGAAGTCAGGCTTAGCAGCAGTGGTAACCATAGTGTACACAACCACTTTCTCAAACAAAACACTTGACGGCTTATGTCAATGTTTCTTTTGTGGCAAAACCCATCTCCACCTATTTTTACTCCATATTTCTTCAGCAGAGGGGAGAGCACTCAGCTACAAAAAAACCATGAATAGAGTGTTTCATTTGGTAGCAGAACAAGCCACAATTGATGGTTAGGTATTATTTCTGCATTAAATGTAATGATGCAGACACGGCACTATCTGCACTGAGATAGCCGGTTTCCAGGACAGGATTTATCAGGAGAAGGTCCAGGCTTTCAGCAGCACTGGATGATGATGGCAAAGGCAATGATGTTTTCCTCCTGTGTTCTGACGCTGCCTTCTGTTCTGACTCAGTGTTTCTGCCTTGACTCCAAGGACAAGGGGCCAGACTGGGATGTTTTATGTTTCCACAGTTAATCCCCCCAAAAGCTGTGTCAGGAAGCTGGTGGTGTTTGGTTCTGGCTGGTGTAAGTGTCAGGCTGTGTCTCCAGGTCAGGCTGAAAGAGCAGCCTGCTTCCCACAGCCGGGTCTGGCTCCTCAAAGAATGGCTGCTTTGTGATTTTGGGGAGGAGTGGTCAGTGTGGGCAGGTCACAACCAAGGTCCTTCTCAGGGCTGATCCTTGTGAGGACCAAATGCGGCACAAAGCAAGAAAGGGGGAAAGAAACTAAGAAACTTATCAGCACAGGGTGGCCTGAGCCATAGTCAAGTGTTGTGCTAATCCGTGTTGTCCTGGGCTTCCTCTGATAAACTCCATCCTGGGCTTGCATTATTTTTGTTTTGATAACTCTGTGGCTGCATCATAAGCTTGAGTGTAGAAGTAATCCTGAATAATCAAATGTGGGTTTGTTCTCTTACTGTTACCAAAAGAAATGAGTCTTTCATACAGTTTTTTTTGTTTGTTTTTTTTCTTCATGATACTAAGGTACCACCATTGTGCAACGAATAAACTCACTGGGTCTGGTTCCTCGCTGATAGGGCAAACTCTTGAAATGGATTAAGAGAGATTTTCTTAACTAATCTCTTCTTCCTGGGCCTTCTCATCCTTGGCTAAAGCAATAACAAACATTCACAATGTGATTAATTCAAAACCTACTGAAGTCACTGGAAAGATCCTGTTGAATCCACAAGTGTCAGTCAACAAGTTTCTTCTCCTTGGCTGTGTGTGAAGGGGAAGCAAAGAAATTAAATAGATCAGGAACACCCTAAAATGTGGAGGAAATAGGGAATTTAGGCTTTTTTCTTGCCCCGCCCCCCATGAAGGAGAATCTATGTTTTTCTTCTCTAGGGTCTCCTTTTCGTTGATCAAAATAGGAAGGTAGAGATCTTGGAAGCTGTTAGCAGGGAAGGAAAGATGAAAACATCCATGTCTGCAGGAAGAGTCACAGACCACCTTAAGTAAAAGAGTGTAAATTTGGTTTGAAAGGTTGGATCCTATGCCTGCATCTCACAGCTTTGATGGGCTCTCAGATATATCCAAGATAATACCTTTCATAATGCCATTTAAAACAAACAAAATAATATATAAACAAACAAAAAATTGGGCTGGGGATGTCTGCAAATATAAGACTCTTGGAATAGCTGTAAACATTTGCCCACCCCAAAAAACTTACCACTTCCTACAAAAGAAATAGTAGTGTTTTTGTTCTGTAGGGAAAGAATGGGTATGAAAGCAGAGAGAAAAATTCAGTCCCTCTCTGTTGGAAACTACCCTACTTTATTGAATATTCTCTGATTTTTTAAATGATTTTTTTAGTTTTTTGAAGGCCTCAGCTAAGGAAAGGTAACATTCTTGAAGCTCTTTTGAGTTTTACACAGAACATGAATCATGGTGGGAGCAAAGAAGAGTTTGGAAAGAGAAAGTAACTTTGCCCTGAAGACCTAAACACCAAATAGAAATAATCAGAGACAGAAAAGAAAAAAACTATTTGCCAAATAATTTTACTGTTTGTGAGGAAGATGGGCACAGTGTTTTGGGAAGCCCAAGATTGTCAATGAGTGAGAACAGATTTGTGACATACACCAAGAGCTTCAAACTCCATGTTCTCCCCACACCATCCCCAGGTCTCTGTTACGACTTGGTCTTGGCTGCCATCAAGGGTTTCTCACCAAGTTTTGGTGAGACACATGCCATTTTTATCCTGCATCTGCTAAAGGAAGGATAAAAATAAGTGTTTCTGGTATCCAGACATTCAGTGAAAGGTTTTCTCTGTTGCAGCAAGTGGGGTGTCCCCGGATGAGGGAGAATGGGAACAATGTTAGCATTCACTGCATTGGGTGTAGGAGCTAAAAGATGCCCTATTTAGTATAAAATTAGACAGAAGTACCATAAACTTTATGGGATTTTTCCATACTAACGCAAGTGGACCTACTCTTGCTGTGAGTGCAACAGAGGAGTTTTCCCATTACCTGGCTGAGCACAACCCTTCAGCATTATGATCCCAGGAGCTTTGGACATTTCCATGCCCAAAACTGCTCAGAGAGCAGCTGCTGCTATCTCTTTGGGGTGGTGAATCTGCAAATGGGGCTGATGAGCAGATAGCGGCTCTCACACTGGGGGCACGAGGTCTCTGTGGGACTCTGCCATGTGGAAGTTTTGTGGTGTCCTCTGGTCCTTCCCAATGGTCCTGTGAGCCAAGAAACCATAAATATAGATAACACTACCTGCCTGGTGTTTGATTTTGAAGGGTGAGAGGTGGTCCTGGGCTGATCAGATGGGGAGGTGATATATTTCTTTTTCTTGTCTTTGGCCTTGGCTACATCCTTGCACAATATATTACAGGAGGGAGCTGTTTGATCACTCTCTTATCTTTTTCTTCCCCTGGTTCAAAAGCACCAGGGATAGGGGAGGCTGTGGGGTTGAAATAGTTCTACTGAAAACAGTAGTAGTGGTACCTAGCAGCATCCCCTGTTTCACAGCTTCACCATCACCTTCAAGATATCTCACTTTTTTTTGTATCCAGTGGAACAAACAGCTTTAGCATTTGAAGATGGTTACGACCAAGCTGCTACAACAGAGATCTCTGAAGCACAACAACCTCCCTCTGTTCCATTCAGCAAGTTTTAGCACTGCAGACTCAGGGCAGTCCAAGAAGAGAGGATGTCCCTGCCACAATCCAGGGAAGCAGCTTGGGACAGGAGAGTTGTCCTCCTGTGCATGAAAGCAAAACAGGGAATTTGAGGAGCCTTTGGCACAGCAGAGACAGGGAATGGACCTAGCAGAGGGAGCTGCCCAGGCAGAGGAAAAGAGTTCAGGAACAGAAAGATGCCATGAAAACAAGGGAAACCAGGGGACTCTACAGCTGAGGGAGGATGAGTGTCAAAACAAACTCCACAGAGCAACAAAAGGCAAGGGGAAAATAAGTGTTTGTTTTCCTCCCTGTTTGCTTTTTAATGAAAGTAGGCAGGCGAGAGTTTGAGGGTTGTTAGCGTTTCTTGCTGACCTGCAGCTGGTGCATTTTTCACCCACTTCTGTCAGAATTTATTTGAGTTTGGTACTAAATGCTGATCAGACTTTGCCCCTTGCTTTACTTAGGCTCGGAATTGCTTATACAGCAAACACGCTCTGCTAGGGTTCTCATTAATCCACTTCTTTGTTGAGGTTTCCTAGAGGAATTCCTATTTGGTAAACCAAACAGAATTAAAAGGAATGCATCTGCACCGGGGATATCCATCTTGGGTCTCTGGGACGTATTGTCCCAGCTAAATTAGACTAGGAGGCCTCTCGTGTTTGCCTGGAGCCGTGATTCCCACTGGCACTTGATAAGCCATTAATAGGCTGCGTTAGTCGGGAGTTTTTGGCAGATTTGGGGCACCCCTGGCAGCGCGGGATGCGGGGTACGGGCTGCGGGCTGCGTTCCCACGGCGGCGCGCTCCTTGCCACTAGGTGGCACTTCCCATCCTACAAATTACTGTAATTAATGCGCGTCTGGTGCCGCTAGTGAACATCGCCCGCTCTGTTTAATCGCCTACAGCGCACGGAACCTGATGCACAATATATTTTCCTAAAGACACGACTGACTGGTGAATATTCTTTGTCTCAGCTTCTTATCTCCCCTCCAACCCCCATTTTTTTTTCCTTTAAGATGCTCTGAACCTCACAACATTTCTTTGCCTCTGTTAGAATTTCTTAGCCTCCTATATGTGTATAAAGTTGGGTCCTTCCCTCTTGAGATAGTGCTTGTTACTGAAAAGAGACGATTTTTGATATTATTTCATTCCCTCTTTGTTGCCTTGGTATCAGACTCCAGCGATGTAACACAAAAAAAAAAAAAAAAAAAAAAAAAAAAAAAAAAAAAAAAAAAAAAAAAAAAAAAAAAAAAAAAAAAGGCAAGACAGGAAGGCCAATTTGGGCCTTCCAGCTACTCCTCTCACAGCAGCCACAGAGAAAGTCTAAAAATGAGTGAAAACTTCACAGTTCAGCCTAAGGAAATGTACGCTTTCTTTATTAAAAAAAAATAGGCCCAGGTTTTACTGTAGATTATGTGACACTTCACCTTGCACTTTAGGTTTCTATAAAGCCCAGTTTAGGTCAAACTGATTTTTTGGCAGAAAACCAGGCATAACTAAGAGCTTCATATAGTTTCCATCTGAAAACATAAATCAAGCAGCAGGCTCAAGGACAGCCCAGCCAAGGCTTGCTGAACCCCACAGCCCCAGACAGTGAGGCTTTCAGTGGATGTAGTCTGATATGCAGTTTTGGCTATGATATGTAGATATGTAGTTTGTTTGTTTTGCAAAGCATCTGGGCTTGAGGAAGGGAGGAAAGATAAGTGAAATGTGGCTTTTTCCAGGCCCAGGAGCCGCCTCTGGCTCCCCAGTTGCTGCTGAACACTGGGCTCTTTTACACAGCTCTGAGTGGCTCAGCGGAAGCATGTGGGATGCAAATGGGAAAAGGGCACGAGAGAGGTTTTTTATTTTTTTTCCTCCTTTATTTTTCAAAGTGTGCACCACTGTGTTTATACTTTATCATCTGCAATGCAACCAGATATCCATTCATACCTGCACATTCCCATTGCCCCTTTCACTTTTTATCCATCCATCTTTGCTAGCTCCATTTTTTTTTTTTTTTTGGTGAAATTGTATCTTTCGACTTTGCAACACTTGAATTTGCCAAGTCTTGCATGCTTATTGTGCCCAGCACTTTCCTCTGTGTTTAGCTGTGTTAGTTATTCTCGTGTTGTCACATGAGGATTGAGACCTTTGTTTTCAGAGCAGGGTCTGTATATTTTTCTGCTGAGTACCTTGAGATGCTCAGTTTCACGAATATGTTTATATGTTTTTTAATAAAAAACGTAACGAGGTAATTTCCCCCTTGTGGGATCATTTAATAAATTCTCATAGGCTTAAAAGCAACACAAAGAGAGGCTAGGAAAATTCCTCTCAGGTTTTGCTCATTTTGTTGCAATTTTGTTTTCCATGCTCTGAAAGTCTGAGTGGTTTCTAGCAAAACCCTCCACGCAGTGTAACCTCTGCTCCCCTGCAATCATTTCACTCCAATTCACAGAGGCTTGGATTGTTTCTGCCCCCAAGTATGCCCCAGGATTAATGCCTGTTAAAACTTCCTAACATATTCCAGCCCATTCTGCTGCTTTCAGCATCTCACTGAGGACTTTCACTGCAGCACTTTGTACTGCAGGTCCGGTGCCTTATTAGCAAACACTAATTATGTCATGGCAGCCACACTCTGCAATAATGGCTTTATATGCAACCCAGGTGTGCAAGAAATAAAAAAGAATAAAAGCTTGGTGCAAAATGCTGGGTGGATAAATGGTGAGGGAATTTTTATACCCTACCATATTTGAAAACTGGAGAGAAAAAGCGGGTTCCAGATTGTGAATATGGGGCTGAGACCAAGGCCTCTAACACCGGTGAGGTCCCTGGAAAGGGTTCTGGGCCTGAAGACTTGGATTTGCTCATGGTTGTGGTTTTTCCCTGGGCAGGCAGTGGATGGATGCCTGAGAGGGCTGCAGAGATGCAGAACTGCATCAGCAGACCCTCTGGAGAGGCACTTTGGGGCTGGTGAAGGTCCTGGCCTTCAGGCTCCTGTCAGTCCCTGCAAAACCTGCTTCCCTTGTCAGCAGCAGCTGTAGACATGCTTCTATGGAGCTTTGCTTCTCCTTGCACATTTTGCCCAGCCCCTTCTGTTCGTACATGTCTTTCTTGAATGTGCAACATCCCTGCTTCCTGCCAGGACCTCTCCATCTCTTGGGAAAACACTCCTATTCGACTCAAAAGCTGAGAAAATCCTGGCTTTTGGGAAGCATCTGAGGTCACACACAAACCCTCTCCGTATCACCATGCATTGATGGAGAGCAGGCTCTGAGGTCTTGTCAACATCTGCTTCCACAGGGTGGTTCCCCAAATCCCCGGTGCTCCCAGTGGCTGATTGCATCCGAGGCACTCAGCAGCACTGAACCTGCTTCTGGAATCATAATCGCTTCCATCAGCACGAGGGGCACTGACTCATGGGTGCTAATACCCCTGCTGGTATCTGCTCCACAATTCTTGTTCCTCCTAATTGAATTAAGCAACTGTGAAACCGAAGAGAGGTGAGGGTTGAGCGGAGCAAACAGGAAGAAGAGATTTGCACTTTTGTCGCCTTGTGCTGAAACTTTTTGTTTTGACACAGGAACTGGGTCAATTCTGCCTCAGCAAAGAAAGTTAAGCCAAATAAAGCTCTTTTCTTAGGTAGGAAAGTTGAGGAAATCTTTAAACTGTTGCACAGATAATAAAGATAAATATAGGAGATAGCTTAAAAATTCCCCTGAAGATATAAAGTAATAATAAGCTGTTCACTATGGTTTGGGTCACAATTAAAATGCCTGTGGGATATATAAGTGTCATCCTTTGGAGCTCCTGTCCTGCAGTTGGAATGTATTAATTACCCAACTATAGATGATCCTTGGGTGCTGAAAAGCTATGAAGATATTAATTGACTTTTAGGACTGAAAGTCAACCTTCATAACAGGCATAGAAATACCTTTCTTGAACACTTTGACGTAATTTTTACATAAGAGTTAATGATTCGTGCAGAAAAGCGACAGCAAAGTTTTAAATCAAGAAAAAAAAGAGGTTATTTCTTATACTCTTCAGCATTCATTGGTTCATAGGAGGGTGCTCCCTCAACTACTGCCAAGGAGTCATCAAAGTCTTAACTTCAATTTTTCTTGTTTCCCAAGAAGCCAAAGGGATTCCTTAGATTTAATTTGCAATTTTTTGCTTGTGGGATGTGTACATGTAACTACATAATTAGAACTTACACTTTAACCACATTTTCATTGTTTTCATTTCAGTTGTATTGGTTATTATTAGATTTTATTATTAGGCTTTATAGTATTAGAGTTTAGTATTAGACTTTAGTAATAGAACAGCCTAATTTTTTAAAAGAAGAAAACACTGAACATATTTTTATTGCTTGTTTCTTTCTTGAATGTATATCTAGGTCTTAATCCGAAGTATTTTGAACTTTCTCAGGTATCTTCCTCTGACTTTGAAGAGCTTTATGCTCTGGTGTATTCAGTAAAAAGGTCAGACAAAAAGAATATGTTGACTCTGCTCAGGCTTCTATAAAAGGAAACCTGAAAGCATTCAAAATAGAGAAATGCTATCTTTCTGAAATGCATGTTTTCAAGGCCAGACGTTTAAGCCTCCCCAGAAGCCAGTAGTAAGCTCCTCGTTTAATGTCACAATTAATTTAACGGCCTCAGATAGGACAGGGGGTTTGTGTGAGTTCACGCACCCCTGCCCACGCAGGCGTTCACCACACACTGTGACATTACCCTCGGAAAAAAAACTGCATTAACATCCAGTCCGGGGGCTTAATTCACAGCTCTGGGTTTGCCAGCTGAAAGCTGAGCCCTACTCTGACTCGGGCTGGCTTTGAAGGAGGCTGAGATAAGGCAGCATTAATCCAAGTGGTTCTTTTTGCCTGAAGGGAGGGAGCTGGAGCTCCTTTGGGAGGCCAGAGACCACCTGGGCATTCATCCTATCTGGCCACAAATCAGCGTGTTAATAGCTTGTGTACAATGGCCTGTCAAAACGAGCAGGAGGTACCTTTGCTGCTTCTACAAAACGGTCAGAATCTGAATTTTTTTTTTTTTTTTTTTTTTTTTTTTTTGCCCCTGGGACAGGAAAAAGAGATTTTATTTTGAACACAGAGGAATACAGTTCTATTTAATAATTCCATGATAATCCAAGTAAGTTTTTGGTGGTTAGGGTAGTTGTAGGTAACCGGACAAACACACTTTTGTGCATACAGGTGAGGTGTTTTTTGAGTAGAGGTTAATGGAAGTAAATTAACAGGAGTGCAGTTTTGTGGGCATTTTGCTATTGACTGACTCAGAAAAATGGTCAGTTTTGGATTGAAATCTTTGAGTTGGAAGATGGGGCTGTGCATCATCATCTGGAGAGATACAAGAAGTTTCCACAGCCTCCAGCAAAGGCCTGACACAGGTGGGATCAAAACTGAGAAGCTGTGACCACAGCTCCTGCTGGTGTTCAGCATAAAGGAGCTTTAGTTCCACTGCAGATCACGTGTCCTTCATGAGGATTTGATATTAGAGACCTTCTGCTCACATATTGCCCATATATTAACATTTACACCACTGTGCAGCAAGGCAGACAAGAATGTTTTTCATACTCCTGACTTGCAGAAGTGCTCCCACACACAGAGCAGTTCCATTATTGGGTCCCAAACAGCAAATGAAAGCTCTTACAGAGAGGGACTCACACAATGACCTATTCAGATTAAAACTTGTACACCCAGCCCCTTTTTTAGAGCAACAGACACTCTATCAGCAGCCAGACAAATGAAAAAAGAGCCGATATTTTAATTTTGCAGCCATTTCCTGGCTTGAGGCATTGTCCAATCAATCTTATCATTCATTCTTAAAAGCCTTTCCAGTTACCCACCCCTAACCTACACCCACAGTGGCACTGAAAGGGTGACCCATCTCCAGGGACAAAACATAAGTGGTAAATATTCAGTATCTTGTAATAACTCAGAGGTGGATATGGTATAAAACATACCTTACCACTCCAACACAAAGAAATCAAGACCACAACAACCATAATTTCATTTCTCTGAGCTCCTCACACTGAGGAGTGAGAATGAAATGCAGAGCCAGTGGGAGTAGGGACACAGAGAAGAAAACAGGAGTATGGCTCTGGTGTGTAGGAATGGGGTCAGGAGAGCCAAGGCACAGGTGGAACTCGTCAAGGACTTGGCAAGCGATGCGACAAGTAACAAGATGAGATTCTGTAAGTGCAGAGGGGAGAAAGAAAGACCAAGGAGAGAGCAAAGCCCTTACCACTGCTAGCAGAATTTGGGCATCACTTGATAAAACTGGACCGTGACAACATCTCTGTGACCTGATGAGCTGGCTGGTGCTGCCAAACACCCTCCATCATATCTGAAAAGTCACAGCATTCAGACAAAGCTCCCAGTGACTGGAAAATGGGAAACATCACTCCTGCTTTTGAAAAGGGGGTAAAGGAAGACATGGGGGCTACAGAGCAGTGAGCCTCACCTCTGTGCCTGGGAAGGAGATGGAAATATCCCCATGGAAGCAATGTTAAGGTACATGCTAGAGAAGGAGGTGATTTGAGACAGCCAGTGTGGCTTCACCAAAGGTTTGTGTCTAGGGGAGTCCTCAGGGCTCTGTCTTGGCACTCAGCACCTTCAACAAAGGAGATGGATGGAGCACATCCCCAGCAGTTTGCAGGTGACACCGAGCTGAGGATGCAGTGACACCCCAGAAGGACAGGATGGCATCCAGAGGGACCTGGACACCCCAGGAGTGGATCATGGGGATATCAGGAGGTTTAACCAGGCCAGGGGCTGGTGCTGGCCCTGGGTTGGGGAAATCCCAGTTATGAGCACAGAATGGAGGAAAAATCATTGAGAACAGCCCTGCAGAAAAGGACTTGGGGTTCTTGTGGCTGAAAAGCTAGGTTTGAGCAAACTGTGTGTACTCACAGCCCAGAAGCTCCAACACATTCCCCTCTCCACCAAACCAGAGTGGGCAGCAGGGCATGGGAGGGTTTCTCCTCCTCTTCTCTGCCTTTCTGGGACCCCACCTGGAGCGCAGCACAGCAAGGAGCTGGAGCTGCTGCAGCCAGGCCAGAGGAGGCTCCAGGATGAGCAGAGGGATGGAGCAGCTCTGCTGGGAGGAAGGGCTGGGACAGCTGGGGTTGTTCAGCCTGGACAGGAGAAGCTTTGGGGGGACCTCACTGTGGCCTTGAAGTGCCTGAAGGAGCTGCAGGAAGGATGGAGAGAGACAATTGGCAAGGGCTGGAGGGCCAGGACACAGGGAATGGCTTCCCAGTGCCAGAGGGCAGGGCTGGATGGGATATTGGGAAGGAATTGTT
>VZUI01000420.1:0-10616 GCA_013401135.1 Cettia cetti | reverse complement strand
GCCCCGCGCCCCAGCGCAGGTAAGGCGCGCCCTCAGCGCGGGCGGAGCGGCGCCGCGGAGGACCAGCCCCGCTCCGCCGTGGCGGAGCCGGTGGTGGCGGCGGCGGCGCGAGAGGCTGGTGGGTTTGCGTGCGGCGTTGTGGAGAGGTGGATGGCGAGGAGAGGAGATGGAGCGGAGGTGTAAGTTAAAGGTTGGATGCGGTGATTTATTGCCCCTTGCCAAGGCGGGGGGAGGAGGGGAGAGCGGGGTCTGCGAGACTTGAGCGATAAAATCAATCTGCTGCATGTTCTCCCTAGCGTGAGCTGCCGTGGTGAAACGCGAAGCCGGGGCAGCGATGGGATATCGAAATATTATTGTTATTTATCGGCGGCGGTCTGAAAGAGACGAGGGGCTCGTGCGGGAAGTGCATTGATAATTTGGGACATTTTCTATTGTGTGCCAGAAGAAAGAGGGCACTCGGCTTCTTCGATATGTGTTGGAAACTGTCCAGGATCCTGCTGATGGTGTGCATTTTTGAAGGAGTAGAAATTATATCATAGGCATATTAAAATAAAGATATCTGCAGGCTGGTAGGGGAGCAAAATCGATCATCCCAGCCGCTTTGGAAAGATTTTGATTCTAGAAATTACGTAGAAATGAAAGGAAAAGATTAATGATGATGCTAAGTCGCCTTTGAATTAGAGCGCTTCTCCCTTTGGCTGCAGCAAGGTTGTTTTTCAGAGCCTTTTATTTCATCCAGTAATTTGTGAACTCTGGTCTTCCCCGCACCCAGAGACAATGCTCTGTATTTCATACAATAAGGATTCTGCCTAGGATTGTGCATGCCAACCGACCTGGCATTTATTAAGGATTTATTGACCTATGGGTGTCTCTCTCTTTCTCTCTTTTTCTAATTTGAAAAGGTTCAATCGGGGCATCTGTGACTAAATCATAATTTTTGAAGAATAAAAAATGGTTGTAAAGGGGTGGGGGAAGCGTATGAATTCACTGGCGAGGGGCTGAACGCAATAGCTATATTTATATTGGTTTGTGCATATTTCTTGCTACATATGTGTGTGTTCATGGATACACTGCTGGGAGGGATGCCTGGTACTTAAAAGCCGTTTGAGATAGATAGATAGATAGATAGATAGATAGATAGATAGATAGATAGATAGATAGATACATACATACATACATACATACATACATACATACATACATACATACATATATGTCAATAAATTGTCCTCTTCCGAGAATGAAAGTGTCCCTCTGTTTTGGAAATAACTAGACAAGACTGTGCTGTTTATTGGCAATGTGTGAATTATACCGGCAGTAATAAATAAGCAATTGTTTGTTGGGCTATTTTTTCCTTGGGTGTTTCTCCTTTCTTTTACAGTCTTTCCATCCTTCTCTTTTTGTTTTTTTTTTTGGTTTTTTTGGTTTCCCCCCCCCCTTCTTTTCCTATTCTCTTCCCCCCTCTTGCCGCCGCTGCTGCTGCTGTGTGTGTGTGAGTGAGGGGGCGGGCAGGCGCTGCAGCCAGCGGCAGGCAGCGGACAGGGATGCTCGCGAGGTGGGATCCCCGCGCGGCGGCTCTCCGCGGACACCTGTAGGGATCGCTCTGGCACGCACGGCGGCCGCGCACACACTCACACACACACTCACACCGCGTCCTTGCCACCCTCCGCCCCAGCCCTGGTAGACACCGCGGGCTCCTGGCACCCTCCAGCTCCTGCGCCCCGCGCAGAGAAGCGCAAACCCCTTCCCTTCCTTCGCCCCGCTCCTCCCGCAGCCGCTGTGCCCGCCCCGCGCACCTTGCGCCCCCCTCCCCTCCGCGCCTCCCGCATTCCCTCCCCCCCCCGCCCCTTCTCCTGAGGGCCAGCCCAGCCCCAGCAGCTGCCCGGTAACCCCCGTGAACACGCACACCCCGCGCCCCTTCCCCATGCACCCCGTCTCCACAAACCTCCCCCTTCCCCCACTCATCACCCAGGCCCCCCTGACACACAACCCCCTCCCTGCGTGTCATTGTCCCCGGGCACGCACACCCTGTCTTACACCGCCAGCCAGCACCCAGCTCCCCGCACCCCCACGCGCCCCGAATCCGCTCCATCACCACCTCCTTCCCCTCCGCCGCAGCGGGGCCGCGGGGATGCGCGCTCTGGGCGCGCCGGGGGAGCAGCGCGGCGCTTCCCGCCGAGCGCGGAAGAGGGAACTGCGCTCTGCCGGGGCTGCTGCCGCCGCCGCCGAGTTTCGGTCGGAACTGCTGCTCTTACCGGCTTAGCCCGGGACATCAGAGCACGGCTGTTCCAACTCCAGATTGACTTGGAGGAGTTTGGCTTTGCAGGGAGCGTGTCTAGCTGGAGTGGAGATTTCCAAGGAGCAGTAACGTAGGACATCGCGGATCCCTCTGTAGACAGGCGCTGTAAGGCGGTTCTGTGTTTTGTACCCCCGATGCTGCGAGTCTGTCGGTTCCAAGGGTTGATGGCTGATATCTGTCGCTGCTGAGACATTTGGGGCAACAGTTGCAATCTCCAAATCCTAGAAAATAAACAACACTGTGTTTTATGATGTGCGGGAAGAAGTTGCAGTCTTTCTAAGAAAAGCCAAGTGAGATCTTTGTCTGGAGTTGTTTGGGTTTTTTGGGTTGGGGTTTTTTGGGGTTTTTTTTGGAGGGGGTTGGGAGGCGAGGAGGGGTTTTTTAAAGGCTGTATGTCTGGCGAACACTTCCAGAGATGCTACAAAAGAGGAACGTCCCTTTAGTTTCCTTCCTTATAGTTAAAAGTGGAATCCAGTAGCCATCTGTTGCTAGAGACAGTCAAAAGAGGATGTTGAGGCTCATGCTCTGAACACCCCACGCGTGCCAAGGACAGCTCTGCTGTAGCAGAAAGGTCTAAAATTCAGCTGCTGCTAGGAAAGAATTGTTGTGCGAGGATTCATCCGCTGATGCTTGGATACATGGAAAGTAAGGGAATTTTCCCTTTTCAGCTGCTTGCTTATGATGTTTCCCACTGCTTCATACCTTGGATTTATTGATTCCAGACTGGTGACTGTTGCTGGGTAGGCATTCTGGTGACTGCAGGACAAGACAAGATATTCAGAGTGCTTTTCAAGTCGTAATAAAGGCTCATGGCTTGCAGATTTATGATCCACGTGGATGAGGAGTGGTCAGAAGTTAGTGGTCAGAAGTTCTTCAAAAAGAAATGGAAGTGGCTTTTCCTGTTGTACATCAATGCTTAAACATAGAGTAAGGAGTGTGCTGTTTGCATGGTGCCTTTGTCACTGTGTTTGTGTGGCAGTTGTTTATTAGGGACCGTGCAGAAGGCGTGTGCGGGAAGGAGATGGGCAGAACCGGCGGCTGGGCAGGGATGTGCTCAGCGGGATTCTGTGAAGGGTGTGAGTCTGTGCTGCTCGATATGGTGCCTCAAAGGCCACGGTATCAACAGCTGGAGAGTGGCAGCAGCTTGGGAAAACGTCGTAGTGTGCAGTGCCCCTGGAAGGCAGAGTGATCAGCGTGTCTAACTCAATTAGCCGTGTCTGAATCGCTCAGCTTGATGGGCTCCCGCAGGTTTTTCTTCTCTCCGTGCTTGTCAACAACAAGGGCCAGGACTGTGAGTTCTGACCTGCAAACTTGTATATATTGCTGGTATTGATACTCCCTGGGATTTCAGTCCAAGTTCCTGTTTGGAGGATGCAAATATTTGGCATTTTTGGTAGCACTGATAATTAGGGCGTTATTAGTGCTGCACTTACCGTTCTGCCGCGCACAAAGAGCCTTTATCCGCAGCCTGCTGCTGCAGTGCCATTGTGTGATGGGAAGGCAGCTCCTGCGAGGTTTCCCTCTAAAATAATGCTCCAGATAATGCAACTGCCTGTTTGCTGGCTTAGCACGGAGTGCTCTGAAGAATGGTGCTGTTTAAAAGAAGCACTTCATCATTTGCTGCGTTGGTAGGAGCAGCTGGCTGCTCGCTGCACATCGTGCGAGCAGTTGTGTCTCTGAAGCAGATTTCCAACTCAGTGGAAAGTTTACTTCAGCAGAAACTCTTACAACTGTGCTCTGCTGTGCGTGCCTTGCTGCCTTTCTCTGCTTTTGAACCCGTGTAAAAGGCAGCAAGCTCTGCTCTGAAATTTAATTAGTGTGTCGTAATGTAATATATGTACTGAAATGTAGTTAACCTATTTATCGTCTGATGCGTATTCTGTGTGTTACTCTTGCAGAAATATTAGGGGGAGAACTGCCATTTTGTAATGCCCTTTGTGATGCACAAAATTATCTCCCAGTTTTTAGCAACAGCAAATGTCTGCCTCACTCATTTAAATGATCATAGGAATGTATGTACATTTTGGTTGTTGTTAAACAATGGTATCAAGCTTGTTGTTTCCAAGGCTATATTAATTAACTTTGTCAGTAGATGATTTTAACAGGAGAAAGTTATCTTTTTATAAATATCAGAGATAAATAGGTGTCAGGAGGATCATTCACGTAAATATGCTGCTGTATTACCTCCTCAAATGAATTGTTTCAGACTTATTAATTTGCACTTCAGTGAAAGTATAATTTTTAAGGTAATTTAGTAATAGACATGGATTTGGGGATCAGCTTCTGGAGTAATTTTTGGGGAAAACCTCTCTCCTGTCTTTTAAACTCTTAAAAAGATTCTGAAAATCACGTATTAAATCTGCTACATGAAACTAGCCTGTGGAGTGGGAAGTTATGATCCTGCCTGGGGGGATGTCAGGTCACTTTTGTATTAGAATAAATGTTGGTGATGGCATATTTAATGGGCTATAATAAAAATACCCAGCCTCATAAAATTTCATTTAATAGCCTCATAAAATTTCAGGGTGTTTCCTACTGTCATGTGCAGCCTGTTTATGTTTGCACTGAAGGGGAATGTTGGTGTTTTCTGGTGGTTGCAGAGGAACACTGGACATGGGGATTAATGGTGCCCAGGCTGGTGTCCCCAGCCTTGGGGTGGGCAGTGCTGGGAGCTGTGGGCTGCCCTGAGCTGGGATTGCACCTCTGGTGCTGCCCAGAGCACCTGAGACATCCCACAGCCTCTGCTCTGGGGACATAAATGAGGCAAGGATAAATGGAATCAATTGAATAAATGAGGCAAGGGGTAAATGGAAGGGTTGCAATGGTCAGACAACCCTTGTCTCTGTACCACAGTGGTTTTTGGGTTGTGAGGAGCTGGTTAAGTGAGGAAATAAACTGAGTGACAGTGTCCTGTACAAGGCTCAGCAGAATGTCATGTAGGTCCTCCCTTCAAAACCAAATTTTGTTTTATTAAGGCTGTAGGAGGAGAATGCAGGGAAAGGGGAGTAGAGGGAGCAAGGTTTGGAGGCTGACAAGGAGGAGAGGGGACAGAACATACATGGAGGGGTTGAGTTGGGCTGTGCTGGGTGGGCTGGAAGTGAGAGGAAGATGGAGAAAATGATGATCAAAGAGGATAGAGAATGGCCAGCAGTAAAATGGGAGGTCAGTCAAAGCAACAGAAGAGAAGCAGATTGATGTATCCTGGGTTTGTGGAAGGACTTATTCTGACCTTTGCTCACCAGAGTTTGTTTGTTTTTCAAATTTCAAGGGCCTGGGTCTGCATTGGCTCAGTGAAACACACGCTTTTCAAAGTAATCATTAGTGTCCACTCCAGATTTGGCTGGAAAAGGAACACTGAGAATCCAATGTTCCCTCCTTCTGTTGTGTGCTAAATCATATGCTCAGTGAGGGGATGGCCTGGTTCTGCACACACAGAGCTGCCACCCTGCTCCAAGGTGAGCGTGGTCATAACAACCCCTTCGAGCTCCTCAGAAGGTTTTGTGTTCTGCTGCAATACACTTGGCCATTCCCACTCAAATCTGACAGATTTTACTGCAATTAGAGGCCCAAATACTTTGAGTCAGGTTTCTAAAATAAATTTTTCAAGTGCTAATCAAGAACCACATCCTTTTGCACGAAGGGGGGCAAACCGAGGCGGTGTCAACTCGCTGTGCTCTCGTCACATGTGAAGGCTGCAGCTGTGGTTTGGAGACAATCCTTAGGTTCTGGCTCCTAACCTTTAAACTAGCAGAGAGATTCTAAAACAAAATCCCCTCTCCCATCAAGGCAGAAGAGATGTTCTTTCACTTAGAACAGTTGGTAAAACAAACAGACTCCACAGGTCCCAACCAACCAAAGCTCAGGAGCCTCTGCTGTCATGCCAAAATTCTGTAGGGCTTTCACCTCAGCATTATTTCCAGTCACCAACTGCTGGAATATATCTGCTAGTGTGTATTTATATATATATATATATATATATATATATATATATACACACACACACACACACACACACACACACACACACACACACACACGTATGTGTATTTCTATATAGAAAGGTTTTTGAGATACTTAGTGAGGATCAGTTTCATGGAGAAAGAAAGGTTTTTAAAAGCAGAGTTTAAGCAGAAGTTAGCCAGATCCAGATTTCCAGTAAGTTGGTAGGGAGAAATGAAGGAGTTATAAAAATAGAAACTCTGCTGATTACAGTAAGAGTTTTGTGCATCCCTCCAGTGCGTAGTGACCTGAAGTGCAGCTCTTATCCTTCTGACTTCCCTCCTGTGTTCCCAGGGCATTTTGTGTGTTAAGAGGAGAGGAGGCTGAGCACTTTATGTCTGTGTTAGAGTTTTTCAGATGAGCAATAGCATTCCTGGAGTTTTTTCAACTAATAGGTTTTCTGAAGCGTAGCCAGCAAATGGGATTTTTTTTTTGCCATCACCAGCCTCAAATGAAGTGCACTTGTTCCTGGGATAAAGAAAATAGTAATTGTATTCCATCTTTGCTGTCTGTGAGAAGGCTGGCTGGCAGGTCAGGTGTGGGCACAGTCCAGTACACCTTATAAAAAGAGAATTTCAGGACTTGGAAACAAACAGTAAAATCACCCTCTTGCCCAAAACCGGGTTGACTCAGCTGGAGTGAGGCTCTTCTGCTGGGTGTCTTTCCTCCCACTGGACTGGTTTCATATCTTGGACTGGTTCTCCTGCTAATCAAACCATTGTTTTTCTTTCTCTCTCTGCTTTTACTGAGCATACAGCTTCCAGTGATGATTCTCTTCTTTAAAATAAATTTCATGTGTGTGAAATTTATCACACACTATCAGAATTTCCTTTAGAGAAGTCAGCGTGGTTGACCAGAGCAAAATATGGGCTGTGGTCATTGTGTTCCCCAGGCAGGAGGTGCTTGAACTCCTGTAAAACAGACAGTGCCTCCTCACATGCTCATGAATTATGTGGCTGTAAGGAATTTTTTCCTTCTTACAGGCAAAGCAGAATTCAAGTGTCTGTATGTGTGTGTGCTTATTTTCAGTTTTATGGTGTTTCCTTTAAAGAGAGCAGCTGAATTCAAGAGTGCAGGGGGAAACGGGGGAGACATCCATGTGACTGATACTTTTCTTTTCTAAAGAAGATGCTGTTTTTTCCTTTTTTTTTTCCTCCCCCAGAGATAAATGACAGTGAGGGCCACCCAAGCAGCAGCCAGCAGACCTTGAAAGGAACCTCGAAATGGGCCACGTCACTGGAGAACCTCCTCGAGGACCCGGAAGGATTGAAACGGTTTAGGGTCGATATGTTAAACATGGATATTCACAGAGTGCAAAATCCAGGGTTTAAAGCAGAATGAGTCTCAGAATGAAGGGTGCAGCTGTGCCAGCGCTGTGAACAGAGGGATGCATCCCTGAGCAGAGCAGAGCTGTGCCACTGGCAGAGCTGCTGAGGTGGCACCTTTTGCCCCCTGCTACTGCAGCCTGTGCTCCAAAGGCTTTTGGCTGCACCTTCCTGATGGGATCTGTGCTGTCTTGCAAGGATTAACAAGTTGCTGTTGGATAAAGTGCAGCCCCTGAGCCACTGATCCCTCCTGCCAAGCTTTATTTATCACTGAGATCCTGGGCTCTCATTCTCACAGGTTGTCCTTAAGCAATGAGTTCCTCTGATGACTCTGTGGCTCTTGCTCTGTGTTTAGCAGCTCTGCTGAAAATATTCCCTTTCAGTTTACTACAAAGTGTGGGCTGGTGCAGCTCAAAATGGCTTGAAGTTTAATTAGGTGAGGGTGGTGAGTTGGTGTTTCAAGGCCTTCTTGCCATATTAGATGTAAGAATAGGAACTGCCTTCTTGAAAGTGCTTTTGCCATACAATTCTGATAAAATGCACTGGGATAAAGTGAGGTAAACAAGAATTACAAAATGCTGATTTTAAATTCTTAAAAAAAACAAAAAAAAGAAGAGTAATCTTGGTGCTGTTTAATTCCTGGCATTACTTAGTTTCTGTTTTCTAACACTTGAAAGAGAAAACTGATGATCTCAGAGCTATAAAAGTTTCAGTAATTTTATTTCATAAATAAATTTAATGTACATTTTTCCCCTTTTAAAGCATGCCTCATTTTTGGAGGAATGTGCTATGTTTAAATAGCATAGAGAACACAGCTACATCTTCTGCTTCAGTTTGTTTAAGTGAATTTATTGCCACAGATGATCATGTTTAGAAACACTTTTATTTGTAGAGATTTTACTCATTACAAAAGTCAGAAAGATGCTACATGAGGATCCCAAGTGCTTTGTGACTCTCATTAAAATAGTTCATTTTACTCACCTGGTAATGAATTCATATATTTTTGGATTTCCCTTTGAGCAGTGGCTGTAAAAGTGCTTGAGTTATTTAAGGGAGACTGAAGAAACTATTCCTGTTAGTTACTGATATGGTCTGAGATTAGATGTAGCCCATCCTCCTCCTGGAATGTGCTTTCAAAGTGCAGAATATCAGAGTGTTCCATTCTGCAGATGCTCAAATGCAGTGGTTCTGTGACATTGGGTTGGTAAACTCATGGTAAAGTTAATTGTAGGCAGCTTCAAGTTCTAACAGCTGTAGTAGGAATAGGGAAAAACAACTGAGAAACTGGATCCTAATTTTGTGTGTTTGTTTTTCCCTTTCCTAGGAATTTTTAAAGAAAGAATTTAGTGAAGAAAATGTTTTGTTCTGGTTAGCATGTGAAGAATTTAAGAAAACACAGGGAAAAAAGCAGGTACGTTTCCTAAATAAATTCTACTTGTCAACAAAGTTTACTTAGCAGAGCTGGAGCTAAAACATCTCTGTTGCATAATGTGCTTTGCGTGAATGCAAATAAATATATTTGAAGAAATTCTAAAATCATCCTGGTGGAATTGTTTGGAAACACAGCCGGTTCTATTTCAAATCAAAACAAAGTGCTGAAATTGTCAAGTTTCCCATGTTTTGAAAACTGAACTTTTTGTAGTTTCTAGGGAGTAGCAAAAGTTTTATTAATTCAGTGATGTTGCATCATCTTGTTTGCAAATATAAAGATATTTCATTCAGAATGTTTTTAGAGCACAGCAGCTATTACATGGAAATTTACACCACTGTGATATCTTAGTGGAACATAAAAATAACAAATGGCCCAAACAAAAATATTTTACAGCACCAAAATGAAACATTTCGCCTTATCAAATTACAAGTTACAAAACAAAAGGGGTCTGTTTAAACTTTTTTGCTTAAATATTTATCCAAATTGATGTATACCTGCAGAGCCTTTTCATTTTGATGACAGCTCTGTCTTTCTAGTAGGAAATATTCTACTGGAAAATTTTTCAACCAGGCACCTCCAATAAGTTTTTTTTCCCCACTGCTTGGATCTTGGTTTACATTTAGATCCACCAGGAACACAGGATCCACTTTCACATTTGGACTTTGAAGCCCATAGAGTCAGGCCTAAAATATGTACCATGTTTTGTTTGCCTGTTTCTCAAAAAGTTTTTGTGTCTGTTTTTGTTTGTTTGTTTTGTTGTTTTCTTGAGAAATTTCAGATTTATCTGCTCTTTAAGAGCTCATTCTGTGAGTATGAAATTAAGTCCTTTCAAAACTCCAAGTGAGTATCCCTGTCCTCGAGAGTCAGGCTCCTAAAGCTCCTTTTTTTTTGAAATCCCAATTTTATGTTTTTTACCTGAGTGCAGCTCTTGTTGCCAAAGGGCACGTTTTGGCACTATGAAGAGTGGGAAAATAAATTTTAAACCTCTTCCAAGTGAATCACAGAATCACCAGGTTGGAAGAGACCTCCAAGATCACCGAGTCCAACCCAGCCCCAACACCTCAACTAAGCCCTGGCACCCAGTGCCACATCCAGGCTTGTTTAAAACACTTCCAGGGATGGTGACTCCAGCACCTCCCCGGGCAGACAATTCCAGTACTTTATCACCCTCTCTGTAAAAAACTTTTTCCTGATATCCAAGCTGTATTTTCCTTGGCACAGCTTAAGGTTGTGTCCTTCTGTCAGTGCTGCCTGGAGAAG
The DNA here is from genome assembly GCA_013401135.1 of Cettia cetti. Taxonomy (NCBI): domain Eukaryota; kingdom Metazoa; phylum Chordata; class Aves; order Passeriformes; family Sylviidae; genus Cettia; species Cettia cetti. Next base: position 301 of record VZUI01000420.1, on the reverse strand, counting down.
GAGACCAACCCCACCTGAGCACAGACACCTTTAGGGAGTTGTAGAGTGATGAGGTCACCCCTGAGTCTCCTTTTCTCCAGGCTGAACACCCCCAGCTCCCTCAGCCCTTCCTCACAGGGTTTGTGTTCCCAGCCCCTCACCAGCCCCAGTGCCTCCTCTGGACAAGCTCAAATGTCTCAATATCCAAACCAAACTGAGGGGACACAGCTGCACACAGCACTCAATGTCCATCCTAAACTGAGGGACAGAGCTGGACACAGCACTCAGTGTCCATCCTAAACTGAGGGACAGAGCTGGACAC